>PVIC010000567.1:0-116606 GCA_004025085.1 Thryonomys swinderianus | reverse complement strand
TCCTCCTCCTCCTCCTCCTCCTCCTCCTCCTCCTTCTTCTTCTTCTTCTTCTTCTTCTTCTTCTTCTTCTTCTTCTTCTTCTTCTTCTTCTTCTTCTTCTTCTTCTTCCTCCTCCTCCTCTTCTTCTTCTTCTTCTTCTTCTTCGATAGGGTCTCACTTTGTAGTTTAGGCTGGCCCTGAGCTGCTGCTTCTGCTTCTGCTTCCTCCTCTACTTCTTGATCTTCTTGTTCTTGTTCTTCTTCTTGTTCTTCTTGTTCTTGTTCTTGTTCTCCTTCTTTTCTTCTTCTTGTTCTTGTTCTTCTTCTTCTTTTCTTCTTGTTCTTGTTCTTCTTCTTTCTTCTTTCTTCTTCCTTCTTCTGAAATAGGGTCTCAATTTGTAGTTTAGGCTGGCTCTGAGCTCACTATATAGCTCGGGCAAGCCTCAAACGCAGCAATCCTCCTGCCTCTGCCTCCCGAGTGCTGGGATTACAGGTTTGAGCCACCAAGTCCGGCATTTGTGGTATGTGGTACTGATTGATTGCTGGTGGGCGTGAGCCACCACGCCTGTTACTATTGTATGTGGTTACCGGGGATTGAACCAGGATCAAACCAGAGACCTTGCCCTTGCTAGGCAGATGCTGGAACCAGTGAGCTGAACTCCAGCCCCCCCCCCCCCATGTTTCGTCTTTTTTAAGTGTTCAAAGTATTTATCTGGGGCCTCTACTGCAAGACAATGGAATGGGTGGAATAAGAAAAAAAAACAAGTTCCCAACACAAAGAAAAGATGTGTGTTGAAGGTGCTGAATGTGCTATCAGTTTTATTTGATAACTACACATTATATACATGTGCCAAACTGTCACACTGTACCCCATGAATGTATAAAATTACATGTCAATTAAAAAGTTTAAAAGGACATGAGGGCAAGCACTAGAAGCCCACCCGGGGTATAGTGGAACCTGTTGATAACCTAACAGGATCATGGAAGAATGTGGCCCAGCACGGTGCAGAGCCTGACGCGGACTCTCAGGCATGTGCAGGAGAGTCAGAGGTATAGACACAAGTGTGAACTGAATCCAGCAGGGAAAGTTCTAGGGACAAAGGGGGCCTGGAACTAAGCTGGGAGATTTCAGGGAGAGGCAAGAGTTACAAACATGAAAAACTCCACATTCAAGGGCGTTGGAGCTAAGCTTCACTTCCGGTGGGGTCCTGGGACCCTGTATTTGGCTCTGTCATGACACCTCTCTCTCTTCAGGGTCTTGGGAAATCAGTTAGCAGTGTGGAGCCTCACAGCTGTCCTTGTTGATTTAGCCAGAGCACATGCATTAGCTTGTGCGAGTAAGGCCCCAGTGAAGGCCACCAGACCTGAAACTGGAGGGGAAGGGATCCCTGTGGCTGACAATGTTTTAGAGCATCCTTTTAAAGAAGAACAACCCCAGCCTTCTGTCTTCATGAGGGGGCCAGATGTAAGAATTGGAGAGAGGCTGTTCCAGGCAGGAGGGACAAAGGCAGAAAATGGGATGGGATCTTGATCCCCTGATCCATGCTGTGGTTCACTGCAGAGGAGAAGGGGTGGAGTGTGCAAGGGCAGCAAAACTCGTCTTCGAGGTCCTTACATTGCCCCTCAGCTTTGAGGTTGGGGAAAGTGGAGGTAATACTGATCCCTTCCAATTGCTCTTTTAGTTTCCTGTGGCCTGATTACCTTTAGGCATTACTTCTTGCTCTACTCCAAAGCTGGAGTCCTCTTGCTCATTTGGGAGTGAAGAGGAAGCCCCACATCTCCTTCTTTATGAGTATGATGGGCAGCTTTCCACTAAGAACTCTGCTCACCAATCCTGCTCTCCTCTGCCCTTTCTTCTCCCTTTCTTTCTTTGCTGAAACAAAACACCTGAGGCTAGGTACTCTATGAAGAAAAAGGTTGATTTTTCTCACAGATTTGGACAGAGAAGTCCAAGATCAGATGGCTTTCTTTATTTGGTCTGTCATAAGGTCTCATGATTGGTGAATGCTATTAAAATGGTGAGGATGGTGGTATATGAGAGAGAAGTCACATGTCAAGACACTAATGAAGGGGCAATGCTACTTCTTTATACAAACTTGCTCTTTAAGATTGCACTGATTCCTTCCAAGGGTACAGACCCAGTCACTTTGATCTAGGTACATATTTGAAAGGTACCACCACCTCTCACATTGCCACTCTGGGGACCACGCTTCCAGCACATGACTGCTGTGGAGACCACGTCCTGACTAAAGCAGCTGGAGCTGGGACAGGTTCATCTCTGAGCAACCCTGGTATGGATGGTCCAGCATCTCTGAACATGTGGATGCCTCTACAACAACTCTAAGATAGGAAAGAGTCTTTGAAGATAATCCTGTGCACATGGATTTTTCTGTGAGTACGCTGCTCAGTTCCATGGGTCCTTTTGTGTGTGCTGGGCCACAGCTACTTTGATTTTATCACTTAGATCGTACTGCATGTTTGCCTTTCTGGTGGGCTGTATTTTCCAAAGATCGGCCGCAAAATATACCTCCCATGTCAGGTTATCACATTTAGCAAGTAAAAGTACAAGCTGCCCACTTGAATTTGAATTTCAGGTAACAATGAATACTGTTTTATACCACTGATCTAGCAGCCCTCGTTAAACCCTGTATATTCTAAAATGTGACTCTGTTACTCAGTCTTGAAGAGGCAAGGACTCTGTTCCTTTACTTGAATCTGGGTGTTCTTGAGACTGCTGTGGTGAATACAGAGCAGGTGATGTTTTGTGATGTCTGGGTGGGTGCTAAAAGGCGATGTCACTTCTGTGTGAGCTGGAACCTGCACTCTCAGAGTGGTTCTGACCAGTAAAAAGTCTGACCACTGTGAAGCCACCGGCCTCCGGAAAACCATGTCATGTAGAGATGCCACATGAAGGGCTTCCAGGGGGCCACATTGATTTTTGTGTCTCTGTTCAGACCCAGACAGGTGGATAAACGATCCACCAGATGCGTCCACCTCTGGCAGTCTCCCACTGAGAACAAAGCTGTGGAGCAAAGATACCTATCCTGACTGTGCCTTGCCAGAACTACTCCAGATTCTACCATACAAAACAGTGGTTAACTGAAGCTAAAATTGGGGGCTTTTATTTACCTGGTGAGAATAAGCCCTAAACATGATTACTGAGTGAACAAATATTTGTGGGTATATTTATAATGTGTGGGAGAAATATCTTATGGTTGCACATCAGTATCAGTAAGAAAGCCAGCAGCCAGTACCATGTCAGCTAAGAGCAAACTGAAAGCCCAGGTTGCCCTGGCTTGTTCTGTTTCTGCTCTGTCGTCCTTGGTCTAAGGTCTGAGTGAGGGCGACAGATCTCCTCCTGTGTGTGCTATGGCTGTGTTTTGCTCTACCTGAAAAGCTGGTTTGGCTGTCCCTAGACAGTCTCTATTAATTATTTCCTATTTACTCTTAGAAACAAGATAAGCTGTCTGGCTATCAGATGTGTCTTCGTTATAAGCCGTTGATAAATGAAATTGAATATTTCCTGTCTCATATTTCCCAGAGGGAAGACACTGAATAATTTTTAAAACACTAATAGGAACTGATTTATTCTCTCTCTCTCTCTCTCTCTCTCTCTCTCTCTCTCTCTCTCTCTCTCTCTCTCTCTCTCTCTCTCTTTCTCTCCCTCCCTCCCTCCTCCTTGATGGCACAAAGGCCTATGAAGGTACGGATTGGGTTGAGAAGCCTCAATCTCCCAGTTTCTCCTATGAATTAGAAGAAATATACCTAGTTTATAAAGTTGTTAGGAGTAATAAGTGTGACAACATACAACTGACTATATGTGTTGCCTCCCCTCTGACTTTCATCTCCTGGGACATGATCAGGAAATCAATTATTTCCTTGTTAACCTGTATTTGTCACTTTTTGTTGCTGTGACAAGATCCCTGAAAGAAAGAACTTATAAGGAGGAAAGATTTATTTTTCTTCACATTTTCAAGACATGATTGCTTGGTTCTGTTGTTTGGAGGGTTATGATCAGGTAGGAACATCACAGAGGGATTGTGTAGCGGATGAAACTGCTCATCTCATGACAGCTAGAAAAAAGAGAGAGGGGAGAAGACAGAGGAGAAAGGGAGAGGGAGGCGAAGGGGAGAGAGCAAGAGAGGTCATTTACTATCATGGGATATGACAGCTACACTAATATCTTTCCCTCTGGAAATTTGCAATTAAAGGGAAAGAATTAAATATTTAGTATGCCTTTTGAGGAGAAAGTGGAGTTCATTCTTAACTGAGGAGAAACAGCTCTGTAGAGAAAAATGTTAGTTAATATACACATTATGCAGAAAAAATGTGCAATGTATCAAAGGTGGAAAGAATGCTTGAATTAGAAAATTGTCACTTTGGAAACCTCAGTGGAATAAATGATTCAGGTAAATGTCATAAATGTGCTCTATATAACCAGGAATTGGCAAACTACAACTACCTGGCCACATCCAGCCTATTGTTGAATTTTATACACCTAGAAGCCAATGTTTTCTTATTCAAATTTTATATAGTTTAAAAAAGTTAAAGGGAGCAAAAATTTCATGACATGCATGTAAAATTTGATTAGAATTCTGATTGCAGTCTCATAAGTAAGGTTTTATTGTAATATAGCCACCCTATTCATTTACATATTGTGTATGAGGACATTTGTGCTACAAGGGCAGGTAAGAATAATTGCACTACAGTCAATATGGTTCCTAAATTATTTTTAGTATCTGGAACTGTATAAAAACCACTGCCAACTCTTGGTATAAACCATTTTTTAAAAGGAAATAGGAGCATTGAATAGTTGCATAGTGCTAATGTTTTACATTATAAATTACTCAATAAACACAGAAGAACAATCTGTTAATGAAAAGATCTGGCAGTGACTGCTTTATCAATATATTGAAGTTTAGCATCACTAAGCAAGAGTCCATCTGGTAATATGTGCTGACCAACTTAAGGGACTGTGACCTCTTTGTATGAACCTGAAATGTTCTTGCCAATATGTTTGACTTGAAAAGTTTAAATAGTCTTTTTGAAGTATGGTTGATTCATAATACACCTGTGGAATCAGCATCTCAACAATGGTGATGAACTTTGAAGGATATATATTGTCCTCAGCTCCAACTTCTTGGGCTCTTTCTTGCTTGCTCTGCTTCTTTCTGTAAGGAAGTGAGGAGTTTTTCTTGGCCGCATCCTCCCACTGGGGTATTTCTGTATCACAACAGGCCTTGGAGCAGTGGAACCCACTTACTATGGACTGAAATCCCTGAAGCTATGAACCAAAAATAAACCCATTCTCCTTCACATTGACTTTCCCAGGAATTTTGTCATAGCCACAAAAGGTTGACTAACGCTGTTAGGGCTGGTATCTAGATGTCCTTCCAAAGACTCTGGTGGTCAAAAGTGAGACTTTTCAGAGGTGACTGGATCTAATGGGTGTGATGCTGGGATTACAGGGTTGTGATTATTAAATTGATCCACTGACTGGTTTCGCATAGTTCTTGGTGTTGATAATAAGGCTCATCCTGGGTGTGGCATAACCCAAAGCTTGGGTAACCTAGCAGGGAGAAAAGGGAGAGGCAGGCCGCTGCTTTTGCTTCTTTGTTACTTTGTTGCCTTCTGCCCATCATGAACTGTTTCTCTTATGCCAGGCTGCTCTGGCTTGGAGCAACCAATTGTGGAATGAACCTCTACAAACTCTGAGCCATATAAACCTCTCCTCCTTTAGTTTTGAGTGTCAGGTGTTTTGTCTCAGCAGCAAGAAAATTTATTAAGACAAAAACATACTCCCTCAGAGCAGTTCCAATATTGAGTGTTCACTGGAATCACGTGGAGTTCAAAAGTACTCCTTCTCCTGGTATACACAAGGAATTTATTCTTGGGTTACATAGAATACCAAAGTCCATGGATGCTCAAGCCCACTAATTAAAATGGTATAGTATTTGTATAGAGCCTATGCAATCCTCCTGTGTACTTTAAATCATCTCTAGATGACATAATAATTAAAGCAGTGTGCATGGCATGATAAAAATATGTAGTAACTGATTAGATTTAAAAAGATATCATAGGAAAAAGCATATTGCCATTAATCCCCTCAAATAAGTCCCATTTGCTTTAAACACACTTGTTTCATTATTCTTGCCACCTTCTGAAGTAGTTTACAGTTTATGTTTACAGTAATTTCTGTCAAAGATGATATAGTGTGTTCTCACCCACCTTATTCACTGGATCCTTGTTCACTGTGCAACATCTGGCTCTTTTCCAAAGACAGAATGATCATCAAGGGAAATATTTTGAATTGATTCAGAGCACTGAAGTAGGCAGTAGCACAAGTAAAAACACCAACGAAAGAGGACTTCCAGAACTGCTTCACAAAGTGACAAGAATGACAGGCGACTGTGTGTGAAGCAAGGGGGAGTCTTTTGATGGAGAATTAATGGCAATGTAATAATTTTATTGCAATAATTTTTCTTAAATTTAAACATGCTCTGTGCTTTGGGCATACTTCTATCATCCTCAAAAGTTTCATTGTGCCTCTTTTTAGGGTTTTCTTCTTACTTCTTGCTTGTCTCTTTGATCTGGTTTCCATTGCTATAGATTAGTTTATATTTTGCAGATTTTAAATATATCACACACTGAATATTTGTGCCTCCCCAAGTTTATATGTTTAACCTTAATCCCCACTGCGATGATGTTAAGAGATCAGCATCATGCAGGGGATTAGTCATGAGAGTGGAGGCTTCATGAATGGGGCTTGCACCCTTCTAAGAAGAGCTTGCTTCCTCTATTCTCACATGAGAAGAGGTTATGTGCACATCAGCAAGAGAGCCCTTACCAGAGTCCAGCCATGCTGTCATTCTGGCTCAGATTCCCCAGCCTCCATTACTATGAAACATTCTTTTATTTAAGCCACGTTAGCTATGGCATTTTGTGAGAGCAGGCTGAGCAGACCAAGACAAAAGGAAATAATATGTGTACTTTAAAAAAATCTTAATTCTTCCACTCAGAATTTAAGATTCAGGGCTGGAGATTTAGCTCAGTGGTTCCAGCGCCTGCCACGCAAGCAAGCGCAAAGCCCTGAATTTGATCCCGGTAACCACATACAATGCTGGGCGTGGTGACTCACGCCCACCAGCAATCAATAATACCACAGTGCCGGGTGTGGTGACTCACGCCTGTAATCCCAGCACTCTGGAGGCAGAGGCAGGAGGATTGCTGAGTTCAAGGCTTCCCTGGGCTACAGAGTGAGCTGAGGGCCAGCCTGAACTATAAAGCGAGACCCTGTCTCAAAAAAAGAAAAATAAAGAATTTAAGATTCAGCAGTGATGTTGCATGTATCAATGGTTTATTCCTTTTTGTTGCTGAGTAGTGTTCTATTGTAGAGATATACTATGATTTGATTTTGCATTTACATGTTGACAGGCATTGATCTATTACAAATAAAGCTACTATGTCATCAAATACAAGTTTTTCTGTGGCAATATAGTTTCATTTCTCCTGAGTAAATATCTAGTAGAATGGTTGCATCATATGGTAAGTTTATGTTTAACTTCTTTTTTTTTTTTTTTTTTTTTTTTTTGGAGACAGGGTCTCGCTTTGTAGTTCAGGCTGGCCCTGAGCTCACTATGGTGCCCAGGCAAGCCACCGCGAACTCAGCAATCCTCCTGTCCCTGCCTCCCGAGTGCTGGGATTACAGGCGTGAGCCACCACGTCCGGCATTGTGGTATGCGGTGTTGATTGTTGGTGGGCGTGTCTCCATGCCCAGCATTATATGTGGTTACTGGGGATCGAACTCAGGTCCCTGCGCTTGCAAGGCAGGCGCCGGAACCACCGAGCTAACCCTCCGGCCCTGTGTTTAACTTCTTAAGAAGCTTCCAAAGTGGATGTTTTATTTTACATTCCCAACAGCACTGAATGAGACTTTCTATTGTTTCATACAGCCACGATACTTGGGATAATAAATTTTAAAAATTTTAGCCATTCAAACAGGTGTACAGTGGCATTTCAAGTTATTTGCATTTCTTGTAGTAATTTATGGCACTGAGCATATTTTCACATTCTTATCGGTTATCTGTATCTCTTCCTTTGAAGAATGTCCAAGTCTTTTGCCCATTTTGTTTCTTTTCATGTTATTGGATTTTGAGGTTTTTAAATATATTCTGTATACAAATTCATTATCAGATATACTATTTTCAAATGTTTTCTTCCAATGTGTGATTTGTCTTTTTCTTTTCTTAATGTTTTTCACAAAGCAGTTTTAATTTTGACAAAGCTTAATTTATCCCTTTTTCTTTTATGGATCATGTTGTTTGTGTTAATTTTACAATAGCTTTTCCTAACATAACAGGAAAAATATTTTCTCCTTTGTTTTCTTCTAGAAAATTTATAGAGTTAGGTTTTATGCTTAGATCTACCATTTGTTTTGAGTTTATTTTTGTATATGGTATAAAATTTGGATCAAAGTTCAAAAAACTTTTACTCATACATGTTCAGTATCATTTACTGAATAGACTATTATTTTCAGGAAGTTGACTTTGCACCTTGTCAAGGATCATTTCTCTGTATGTTAGTGATTGGATTTCTTGACTCTCTATCCTGTTTGACTTATCTGTATCTACAGTGGACTCTGTGTCTATAGTATGACCGACCTGACAAACAAACAATTTAGGTTACGACAATAATTTTAACTTGTGATTAAATCTTGAGTTGCCACCCAAATCTGGCTGCTTGTACTTCCAGGTGGCCTCAGATACAGATTTAACCCTTAAAGAGGCTTGGAAAGAACAGTATGACATCCTTTTTTGTATGAGGCTAATTGAGAAATCCTCAGCCAATGTCTCTCTAAAAACATTGAGATCTGCCTGGAAGAAAATGTGGCTCAAAATTGCATAGGAGAAGTGCTGGGCATGGTGGCTCACGTCTGTAATCCCAGCACTTGGGAGGCAGAGACAGGAGGATTGCTGAGTTCGAGGCTTGCCTGGGCTACATAGTGAGCTCAGGGCCAGCCTGAACTACAAAGCAAGACTCTGTCTCAAAAAAAAAAAAAATTGTATAGGAGAGAGACTTTGAAGGCAACTGACCACTTGAGTTATAACCAGCCCTTGAGATTAAATTAAATTTGTAAATCAAAGGTCTGCTGATGCTAATACCATGTTGATGTGATAGTTATAGTCTTATAATAGGTCCATATTAAGTAGTGTTAGTTCTCCAATCCTGATCCTTTTTAAAGATGTGATAGTTAATCTTGATTGCCAAGTTAATTGGAATGTCTATACAATTGGTATTGCACACTCCTGGCATGTCTGTGTGAGGATTTTTCTGGGGATGGTTAAGATATGGGACAGCTAACTAGATGGGGAAACTCACTTTGAATGTGGATGGCACCATCCTCTAGAACAAAAGCAAGAAGAAGACTGCTCCCCCTGCTTGGCTGCCATGGAAACTTTGCTCTAACACACCCTTCTGCCCTGACATCTCTGCCTCCCCATAGGCCTTAAAACCAAAGGGACCTGTGAAAGAAATGGTGAGCCAAACACACCTTTTCTCCTTTAAGTTGTCACAGCAAATGTTAGCTGATGAATACAGGTGTTTTAGCTGTTCTAGGTTCTTTGGATGTTTTTAGGTTCTTTGGCTACTTCGTAAATTTTCATATACATTTTAGAATCAACTTGTCATTGTCTATAAAGAACCTATTGGGATGTGATTCTGATGACTTTAAACCTGTAAATTAATCGGAAAAGAATTGATAACTTATAAGTTTTTAGTTATCCAGACCATGAGCATAGTGTATGTCTCCATTTAGTTAGGTCTTTAACTTCTCGCAGTAACTTTTTGTAGCCATCAGTATACAGATCATGGTGGGCAGAGTTCTAAGATGGCTCCCAGGATTCTCATTTTCCTGTACAGATGACTTGTATAATGTTTTTCCCTCAAGTATGGACAGGACTTACTACATAATGGGATTTCATTCTTGTAATTGGGTTACTAATCAGTTGATTTTTGAGTGAATAAAAAGGCATATTATCTTAAGTGGGTCAATTTAATTTAGTACCATAGAAACACTGTCCTATTAGTCTTCTGGAAGATGAGATTTCCCTATGAGTTCCTCAACCACAGGGAACCACATTCAGCCTGAATGAAGTTGAGAGGGTTCACCAAGAATCAGATCAGGCCAGCGACACAGCTGACACTTTAATTGCAGCCTCTGAGACAAGAGGAGAGGATTTAGCTAAGGTATGTTCAGTCTCCTGACTCACAGAAACTGGTTTTGCAATATATAGGTTTTGGATGTCTTTGTCAGATTTATGCTTCTTTCTTATTTTTAGCTGTTATTATGTATGAAATTTTTTCTTAATTTCATTTTTGGATTGCTTGTTGCTAAAATACAGAAATGCAATTGATTTTAAAAATGTTTGCTTTGTACCCTGCAGCCTTCTTAAACTTGTTTATTAATTCTAATAGTTTTTAAAAAGTTATTTCTTAGTGTGTTGATTATGTTGCCTGTAAGAATAAAAATGTTTCCTTCTTTTCCAATTAGCATGCCTTTATTTATTTCTCTGGCCTTATTGCTTGTCTGGGAGCTCCAGTTCAATATTGAATATTCAGCTTTTTACCCTAAATTATAGTACAGTATTACTTTAGGGTCTTTTTGTGGATACCAGCTATTAGATTAAGGAAGTTGTCTTCCATTCCTATTTTGTGGAGAATTTTTTTATGAGAAATATTATTCTATTATAAAAAATATTTGAATCTATTAAGATGACCAAGTAGTTTTTGTCCTTTATTCTTTTAATGTAGTAAATTAAATTAATTTCATGTTAAGATAACTTTGATTTCCTGAGATAAATCAATTGGACCATGATCCCTTTAGTGCATGGCAGGATTATGTTTCCTTCTCCTGTTTAAGTTTTTATAGACTGGTTATAGCTTTCTTCTCTTGTGATTCCTTTGTTTG
Source organism: Thryonomys swinderianus (assembly GCA_004025085.1). Lineage (NCBI taxonomy): Eukaryota > Metazoa > Chordata > Mammalia > Rodentia > Thryonomyidae > Thryonomys > Thryonomys swinderianus. Next base: position 105,662 of record PVIC010000567.1, on the reverse strand, counting down.
GTTTTAGTGTCAGAGTAACACTGGCCTTATGGAATAAACTGTGAAGTAGTGTCTCTTCAATTATCTGAAAGTTTATGTAAAATCCATATTATTTCCTTAAGGATTTATAGCATAAAATATATTATTATTATTAACTATATCTCACATGTTATACATACTTTTTTTTTTTTGAGACAGGGTCTCACTTTGTAGTTCAGGCTGGCCCTGAGCTCACTATGTAGCCCAGGCATGGCTTGAACTCAGCAATCCGCCTGTCTCTGCCTCCCAAGTGCTGGGATTACAGGCGTGAGCCACCATGCCCAGCTATACGTACTTATTTTAAATGTATCTTTCCTTTCTAACTGAAATTTTGTGTCCTTTGACTAACAACTTCCTAATCTTCTACCTCCAGCCCCTGACAACCACCGCTCTGCTTCTATGAGTTCAAATTTTCAAATTTCACATGTAAATGAGATAACGGGGCATTTATCTTTCTACTTTTGGCTTATTTCAGTAACATAACATTCTCCAACATCACCCAGGTTGTTGCAGACAGCAGAATTTCCTTCTCTCAAGGTTTAGTAGTATCCCATTGGTGTATGTACCGTATTTTTTTTGTTCATTTATGCACTGATGGGCCACTTGGGTAGATTCCATATCTTGTGCTTCCTCTTTCATTCATGTCATATAATCTATAACTTCTTTTGTCTTGATTAGTCTAGAAAAAGGTTCATAAATTTTGTTGACATTTTCAAAGAGCCAACTTCAATTGCATTGATTTTCCCTATTGTGTTTCTATTTTCTATTTTATTGATTTGTGCTCTGACCTTATTATTTCTTTCTGTTTATTTTGGGCTTGATTTGCTTTTCTTTTTCTATTTTCTTGGGACAGAATGTAAATGACTGATTTTAGACCTTTTTCATATATATATATATTTAAAACTATATCTTTTTCCAAGTATGGCTTTCTCTGCAGCCCATAAATTTTGAGATGTGTTTCTATTTTCCTTCAATTGTCTCATTTTGCTCCTCTTAAAATTTATCTTATGATTTCTTCTATGACCTAATGATTATTTAAAAAGCATTCAAAGTGTGTTGTTTAACTTTCAAATATTTGGTGATTTCCTAATTTTCTTTCTGTTGTTGACCTTTAATTTAATTCACTGGTAGATGGAGAACATATGCTGTATTATTTCAATCCTTTTAAGTTTATTGAGACTTGTCTTATGGACTACCATATGGTCAATTCTGGAGAATGTGTCATGTATACTTGAAAAGAATGTGTAATTGTGCTGTCTTGAAGAGAGTTTTTCAAGACTTTTGTATCTTTCTTGATTTTGTCAAGTTTTAGCAATTACTAAGAAAGAAGTACTGAGTTTTCTGATGAACTGTTGAATTGTCTATATCATCCTTCAGTTACATCAGTGTTTACTTCATGTATTTTGGGGTTCTGTTGTCAGGTGCATGTACATTTTAATTATTATATCCTCCTGATAGTTGACCATATTATCAATTATCACGGTCAAATATTGCTTTTTTGTCTTTAGTGATATGTTTTGTCTTACCTATTTTGTATGGCAGTAAACCATATATATGTATTTTTTCTCTTGTTTTTTTTTGAGACAGGGTCTTCTGATGTCATTCAAACCATCCTCAAATTCACTGTGTAGCCCAGGCTGGCCTCGAACTCATGGCCATCCTCCTGCCTCATCCTCCTGAGTTTTGGGATTACCGGTGTGGACCACTATGCCTGGCTCTGTATAGACTTCTTTCTAGGAGAGCACTGAGAGTTAATTAGGCTCTACTTTCCAGAGAACTGAGCTGACAAAGATTAATAAGGCTTATAGTCCTTATCTTGTGTTTATTGGACAGTATCCTAAAATGCAGAAATACTTTGAATACTTATAATGGCTTTTCCACAAGAACAGTTCACAGAGGGCTGTGGATGTAGCTTAGTGATAGCATTCTCAGGTAGCTAGCTCCTCCTAAAACTGGCTGCCAGTTAAACAGTACTGGGTTCCAGCTTGCTGGCCTCTCCCTCTGGAGTTAGATTCCTGGTTCTTCTTTCCTTAAACAAAAAATTGAACAAACTGAGGAAAAAACGATAGCCAAGTTTATATGAGAAAGTAAAAGTGAAGAGTGAGGGAGAAACTGGCTCTGCAGAGCAAACTTGGGCTGAGAGAAAGGAGAAAAAGTAAGATAAAAAGACAGCCGGAGAAAGCAGGGCAGGGTACAGTGAAGAAAGTCATGCTAGTCTATTTTTTTAATCCATCCTTTTACTTTCTTCATATTCGCGCTTTTGTGTCCAAACTGTGCTCTTATAGTCAGCATATAATTCTGTATTTCTCTCCCCACACATTAGCTTTGTAGTCTGCTTTTTGACTGAAATGTTTTTCACCCTTATTTAATGTAATTCTTGATATGCTGACATTTATGTTTGCTATTATTTATTTCCTATGTGTATATATAGGTCTACATTTTGGTGCCATTTTTGTGTTAAATACCTTAAAGTGTATACTTTAGATGTTTGTGTTATTATTTTAAACTATACTTTTAGGTTATACACTAATGCTCTAGGAACTAATACATTCATCTTTTCTTATCTCTTAGCTACTTCAAGTTAATACTGGCTTAATTCTGTTATAATATGGCAACTTAGTTCCAATATAACTGTGTTTCCTTCCCCTCACTTTTCATTATTTTCATAACCAAATGTAATAGTTCTAACCTTGAGCCAAGTATCCTTCCTATCATCCCTGCCTGATGGGGTTAAACTTCTCTTCTCTCACCACTTCTGTATGAGGTTGCTCATGAAGTCTCATAGACTCTACCTGCCTTGTATGTTTTCCAGTTTTCTTCTTTCACTAGTCCCATGGCTACTCCTTTGGTTTAGAATCTAAGCATCTTTCACCTGACTTGCTGCATGACAGCCATCATCTTGCCTTGAGTCAGTCATAGATCTGAAGGGAACTTCTGAAAATATAAGTACTATCATGGCTAGCCTTGAACTCACAGCAATGCTCCTGCTTTTGCCTCCTGAGTCCTGGGATTACAGGCATGAGCCACCACGCCTGGCACTGTGGTATGTGGTACAGGGGATTGAACTCAGGATCTTGTGCTTGTGAGGCAGGCGCTAGAACCACTGAGCTAAATCCCCAGCCCAACTCTGAATTTCTTAATAGCTATTTAGGCCCCTCTGTGATAATCTGAATAGTATACTTATGAGTGTAGATAACATGGTTATCTTGTTACACTGACAATATTCAGCAAAGTGCCCAGCATTGGGACTTGATAAATATTTGTTGAATGACTGAGTAAATTAACTGTCCCTACATACCACTTCAGCTTCATTTCTTTTTTTTTTTTTTTTTTTGAGACACGGTCTCACTTTTTAGTTCAGGCTGGCTCTGAACTCACTATGTGGCCCAGGTTAGCCTCAAACTCTCAGCAATCATCCTATCTCTGCCTCTTGAGTGCTGGGATTACAGGTGGAACCACCATGCCTGGCATTCATCTTCATTTTTTTAATGTAGTGCTGAGCCTTCTTTCACTCATACTAAAAAAGTACAACACATAACTTAATACACCATCTTGAGATAGTTAAAATTTGTCTGTCCCAAGGAACACGTACTATCTTTCTGCTTCCAAGTGTCTATTTCTGGCCACTTATTTAAGTGAAGGCAGAGAGACTTCCTGTGCAAAACACTCAAAGTATATACAAAACTGAGCTCCAAACACACTTGGGAATAGTTAGCTGTGAGGCATGGGCCATGAACTGATAGATGAGAGTCATGATATAAAGGATTCGGATGCATTTGAGAGAATTTACCAAGGGGTCAGTAAAAGAGCAAGGAATGGAGATGGAGGGGAGTAGCATCTTAGAAATGCCACTGGTCCAGCCTGGTCTCATCCAGTCCCCAGGATGTGGTATGTGCTCAGGGGAGGAAATGACTATGGAAGCTGACCCGGAGTCAGTCCCTCGAATCCCTGACTTCCCGTCCAAGCAAACTTGATATGGAGGCTGTTCATTCTCATTGCTCAAGGCCTGCCAAGCTCTTAGGTCACCATGAAGTGTAAGGTCAATCGATGAGATCCACAACTTGGGGCTTTTGGAGGATGCACGGTAAAGTTGGGAAGAAATAATGGGTGACACTGTGGCACATGAGGAAACATAAGACACTGTTTGAGGACTGCCCCAAATTAATAGGGCAAAGAGTGAGCCATAGTGATAGAGATGGAAGCTTGGAAGCATAGCTGTGTGGGTCTTAATTCCATAGCTCTACTTGCTGCTTGCCTAATAGCCACTCTTGCTCTTCCTTTTTTTTTAAGACAGGGTCTCGCTTTGTAGTTCAGGCTGGCCCTGAGCTCACTATGGAGCCCAGGCAAGCCTGGAACTCAGCAATCCTCCTGCCTCTGCCTACCAAGTGCTGGGATGACAGGCGTAAGCCACCATACCCGGCCCTTTTTTTTGTTTTGTTTTTTGCAGTACCAGGGATTGAATTTGGGCCCTTGTGCATCCAAGGGTGGCGTGGTACTACTTGAGCTAAATCCCCAGCCCCTTCCTCTTCCTTGTTTAAAAACCCATTTTATGTGATCCAGCATCAGTGGTAGTGTGCACACTGAGGTTGCATCTACCCCAAGGGATCAGGCAGGATTGCTCGAGGCATCATGGTGCCCTATTTCTTTTGTCAACAGTTGGTTTGGGGGAGGGGAAACGTTTCCCAATTCTGATCAATCAAACAGAAGCAGCAAGTAAAGGGCTGTGGTGGTTTTTATGTGTCAAGTTGACTGGGCTATAGTCAAGATACCTTGTTGTCCTCTGGATGGTCTGTGAAGGTAACGTTTCAGTCAGTGGACTGAGTAGTGTGGATTCCCGCATCCCCAATACCACTAAGACTAACCCAGTCAGTGGGACTGGGATAGAACAGTAATGCCAACCTTCCCTGGAGTAAGAGGTTTTTTTTTTCTACCCAGTGGGTAGAAGAATTGGAAAATGCTACTTCAACTGGGGCACTGAGGATTTTTCTGAATTTGTACTTGAACTGACACCTCAGTTCTTGATGTTTGGATCATGAACCCGGCCGCACAACACCATCTGGTTCCTGGTTCTCTTGTTTACCAGCTCACCTGCTAATCTTGGGAGCTGTCAGCCTCCAGAATCATGTCTGCCAATTTCTTTGAATCAATCTTTATATTTACTGGTTCTGTTTCTCTGGAGAGCTTCTGAGAAAAAAGTTTTGCCTTTGATGGAAAGAAAGATCCTATTGAGAAGCACTTGGGCTTCTGCGTGTGGTCCTGCAGTGGAATCTGGGTTGTCTAGACTTGGGGCTGCCATCTTTTGTTTGTAGGGACATTATGTGAGTTGTGAGGATGGCAGATGAGGAAGATAAAATGCCCGAGCTTTTGATCATATAATTAAGCCACCAAACATGCCACAGACCAGATTGGTTCAGGCAGCTTTCTGGGTGAAAGAAAACTTCCTGATGTTTAAACCTTGTTACCCAAAGTGTGTCTGCAGCACACACTGTATTATCAATTGCACTCACCAACTACGCTGTCAGTTAGACGCCACATTTATAAGAAGTTTGTGCAGAATCTCAGGCCGTTCCTGGTGTTTGCAAGCGAAGTCCTCATTTGAATAAGATCCCCAGGTGACTTAGGCACAGCTGGATTAGAAAAACATGGGCTCAAGAGTGATTTTTAGTGGGACATTCGGTTTCCCACGTTGGAGAACATACTAATATAGGTGATGTGACATTTTGGATCCACAGACTGAGGTAGGTGTGCGTTAGACTTAATGTTTACAGACTGCGCAAGGCCCCTTTTGTCCTGCTCATCATTTTGGACACGTTTCTTCTCTCCTCCCGTTTTTCCATGTGGCTAGCGTTACCTCCTCCCAGACTCAGTGAAGGCATCATGTCCGCCAGGAAGCTCCCAGGAAGCTGCCAGTTTTCACCAGGTGTATCATATCCTACCTTTTTTTTTTCTTTGCATCTTTTCTTTTGAATTCTTCAGCTGGCACTCAAGTGTCTTGAGAAAAATCTATTTTTGCTCTCTGTACCCTCCACCTCTATCCACTGTCTGACACAAGCAAACAGCTGAATGAGTGTTTTTCGAAAAGAGTAAACATCGCTTTGCTGATCTGTTCCTGGCGGCTGCGTCCTCCCCCATGAGGCCTCCAGCACTACATGGGGTGCTGTCCTGGCGGGAAGCCCAGCGCGGGATTAGGGAATTAGGAGCTGCTGGCTGGGCAGCTGTCCTCCCACCCCCGGGAGCTCACGGCTCCACGACAGCTGCTGAGGCTCTTCCCTCCTCGCCCCCCTCTTATTCTCTCAGTCCCAGGAACAAATCTCTCAAGACACTCAACAACGGAGGAGGAAATGTTTTGAATCGGGAAGACCTAATAAGAGTTCTTGAAGCCGGAAGTGCTTCTCCAGCATTCCCTCTACATGAGAGCCCGCATGAGGATGCCATTCAAGGTAACGCAGGCTGTGGCGCTGTCGATGCAGAAGCAGGTAGATTGAGTTGAGTTACATACATGTGCCAATCTCCATGAGGAATCTAATCATTATGTGCTGTAAGCATGTACTGAAAAAATAAAATCTGAAAACAAAAAAGAATGGAATGGCAATAAAACATAACGAGGATGTGCCTGAGGCATCTACTAGATAAGGTGAGCACATAAGCATTTGATGACACTTACCTTTAAGAAATGATTTAAAGTGGTAGATTTCTTCTTTGGTAGAAGCGACACCATTCATTTATACACACTGAGGTTTTCAGTAAAACCAGGCTGGCTTCCACCCGGTGTGAGAGGCAGCTGTACCGGGAACAGTATCCATGGGATGGACATGGAAGCCAGCTGTCCATGCCAGAGCCAGGAAGGGTCCCATTTCTCAGGGATGGTGACATCGGAGATCCACTCATCAGCAGGGCACTGTGGCGGCATCTGGAGCACACTGGCATGCTGGGTCCATTTGGGCAATCACTTCTCAGCTAGATGCACCTCTCCAGCTGGTGCCTCCCTGGCAGAGGTGCAGATGTGCCAATGGCTTCAAGCAAAACCATGGAGAGGGGCCTCAGGATGAGGAAGTATCAGTCCTTCAAGGGGCCCACTGGTACATTCCCTCGGGAGTCAGTGGGAACGACAAACCCATGATAAATTCATTTACTTTGCAAATATTTGCTGGAAAATCCCCTTTAACATGGAGCTCCTGTCCTCAGATAGCTCCCTGTTCAGTGGATGAGGGGCCCGGAGACAGATGGGTAGATCTAGTCTTGTAGGGTAGGTGCTGCTGTAGTGGCAAAGGCAGGGAATGAGGGTAGCAAAGGGCCAGAAAGATGTCCCGGAGGAGGAACAGCTGAGCTATATTTCAGAAGGACGTGAGTGTGGGGGTGGGGGTGGGCTGGGGTGGGGGGCATTTCTTTAATGCCAACTGTGGGCCAGGCAAGCTTTTTTGCTGTTGAGAAACTGAGGCTGAGGGAAGACAACTGGCTCGCCTAACACAGGAGCTGCCAGGGGCCTGCCTCATTCCATGCCAACCCTCACTCATGTCAAGGACAAAGGAGGGATGCTCCAGACTGCACTGCCCACATTTTCCTAGCCACTAGGTTGATGCCTTGGCCTCTGGGCTTGCTGACCAGGGAGGGGCTGCCTCCTAGCCAGTGCCTGGAGAGCACAGGACACGCACGCACTCACGCTCTGGGCCCCCAGTCGCCTGCCCCATTCACCCTAGAGTCAGGGGTCAGGACAGCACTCACGGGCAGAGCTCACTGGAATGAATAAAACCAAGCAATCTTTTTTTTTTTTTTTTTTTTTTTTTGAGACAAGGTCTTGCTTTGCAGTTCAGGCTGGCCCTGAGCTCACTATGTAGCCCAGGCAAGCCTCGAACTCAGAAATCCTCCTACCTTTGCCTCCTGAGGGCTGGGATTACAGGCTTGAGCCACCACGCCCAGCACTGTGGTGTGTGGTATTGATGGCTGGTGGGTGTGAGTCACCAAGCCCAGCACTGTATATGGTTACCGGGGATCAAACTCAGGATCTTGCGCTTGCAAGACAGGCACTGGAACCACTGAGCTAAATCTCTGGCCCTGCATTACTATTGTACAGTTATGGAGGTCGAAGCCCCGAAGTTAAGGTGTTGGCAGGGCTTACCCCTTCTGGAGGCTCAATGGAGGAGAATCTAAAATGGTTTTCAGTTTCTGGAAATGCCTGAATCCACTGCATCCGTGGGTCCTTCCTCGCATCATTCCAATTTCTACTTCCTGTACACCTCCCATCTCTGAGTTTCTTGGCTTCCTCTGATAAAGGTCTTGTGATTGCACTGAGCTCACCAAGACAGTCCCCATCTTGAGGGGCTTTACTTGCTCATGGTGGCCAAGTGTCCTCTGCCACAGAAGGCAGCATATTCGCAGATCCTGGGAAGTAGGATCGGACTTCTCTGGGCCTCATCATTCTGACTACCGTATGGACATTTCAAATTTAGCATGTCAAAATTCCTTATTCCTTTCCTTCCCAAATACTATGAAACACCCTCAAGTTTCCTCAAATGCCCATGGTATCCTACTCCTCATGGTTGCCCAGCCACCTAACTTGCATGTCACCTCTGGCACTTCATTTGTCCTTCCCATATCCTGGAGCCATCTGTGACTGTTTACTGAAGGTCTGCTGTGTGCCAGGCACTCTCTTAGGCTCAGAAGAAATAGTCAGGAACAAGCATACAAGGTGTCTGCTTGGAGGATAAACAAACCAAAAAATATCATTTAGTTATTGCTGCTTTTAAAAGCGCAGGCAATCTGGTAGGTGGATTGCCTGACGGTCACTTTTATGGTCAGAGGAGGCCTCTCTGAGGATACAGTGTTTAATCTGGGATTTAATAAGTGAAATTACTCTCAGGGAAGTGTATCCCAAGTGGGAAAAATAACCTGAGTAAAAGCCTAAGGGTAGGAAGAACCTTGTGCTATTCGAATAAGAGGAAGAAAGGGGCTGTGGTTGGTGCAGAGAACTCACTGGGAAGAGGGAGATGAGGCCAGAAAGGAAGGTAGGAGCCAGGCCTCCTGGGGCCCAGTAGATCAGAGCAAGGACTTTGGAGGTGATTTGCAGAGTGTAGGCTTAAATCTCCCACCTTAGCCCACCTCTATTCTGTTGGCCTGATCCAGCATCATCTCTTACCTGGACTATCACTATCACTATGTCTTTTGTCTTCTTCCTCTTCCTCTGCCTCCTCTGATTCATTTTCCACCCAGCAACCTGGGTGATCTTTCAAAGGGGATGCTGTACACTGATATATTCAACATCTGCTCCAACCTTTTCTCTGTTGCAAATCAGCTTTCTGCTTTCCAGCCTCCACGGAAGAGCAAGGCACTGGAAAATCAAAGGCAGAGTTTCCTAGACTTCAGGCAGCCTGGACTTCATATAGGCTCTGGGAAGTCAAATATCCATGTCCTCATTGTGAATTACTGCAGAACTGTTGGGAATGGGAAAGGGGAGGGGGACAGAGAAGTAGAGGGAGAGAGAGAGAATGAAACAGAAAGGGAGAGAGGTCCCGGCACAAGGCATTTCTTGCAGTTGTGTGGATCTAGCAAGGCGGCCTTACCAGGTATAGGCCTAGCAGGTGAGGGCCCACCGGGTATGTCACTAGAGGCACAGAGAGCTCTGCAGCTACACTGTGGCTATAGCCTTTAGTTAGTTTTGTTTTTGTTTGTTTTGAGACAGGGTATCGCTTTGTAGTCCAGGCCGGAGTCTAGGCCCTGAGCTCACTACGTAGCCCAGGCAAGCCTTGAAGTCACATTAATCCTTCTGCCTCTGCCTCCTGAGTTCTGGGATTGCAGGTGTGAGTCGCCACACCCAGCATTGGGCTGTAGCCTTTAGATGCCAAGATGTTGCCTCCATGGGATGTTCTAAACCCAGCAGTAATGACGGCTCCCTCGGAAGAAGAGCTCTGCGGTGGTGTTCTAGGAATGCTCCCTTGAAGACCAGTCCACAGCTTGCTATTCCAGGCACTTCAACGATATCTTAGTAACCAGTTTCCTGTCTGAGGTTCCTTTCTGCTTCAAGAAGCAAGCAAGGTCTCTCTCATCTTTTGCGGGACTCCAACTACTAAAACCAATGCCGATCATGCCACTTCCTGGATTTAACCATAGAATAAAACCTAGTGTCCTTAGCATACCTCAAAATTAAAATATAAATTAAACTTAATAAGATGCCCCAATGACTTAGACTCCTCATTTTCATTTGAGCACACACTGTTCTTTCTCTTTCCTGATTACACCTTATTCGGCTTACAATCTGATGTACCTCCTCAGAGGAGCCTCCTGTATGGCAACAGCATGAGTGGCGAAGAAGAAATATTTATTACAGTTGCAGAGGCTGGAAGTCTGAGGTCACATTATTAGCAGGTTTGGATCCTTTGGAGGAAAGGTTGTGACGGAGAGTCTATTTCATAGGTCTTCCACTGCTTTGATGGTGGGCTCTTCACTCCACTCAGACTCACGTGCTAATCTGCTCCGGTATTACCTTGCACAGACACCCCCAAATAATGTTTCATCATGGTGATAGGTCGCCCTCAGCCTGGGAAAGCTAACACCTAAAGCCACCCACCATGCATGCTAACTCCCATGCATCTCTCCCATCCTTTTCATCCCATAAGGGACTTGGACTCAGACGCAGTGACCTAGGATCTGAGAGAACTAACCCAGGGACCGATAGGGGCCTGGCCGTCCTCTCAAAGGTAGAATGACTGGGATCTAGAATCCTGGATTAATTTATGCTTTTTGCGCCTCTACGGCCCATGGCTTCCTTCAGCCGTGGAGACCAAACTCGCTGCCCACACATGCTGGTGTGGATCGATGGGCCACGGGTGGAATCGCCTTTGGATGGAAGCTGCCACGGGAGTAGTGAAGACGAGAGCTGGATTTAATTTTCTCTTGTCACAGACTTCTCTAAGTTTTCCAAAGGTTAGTGGAATTATTTCACCATCTTTCAGAGCTGTGACTGTGTATATACAACTGCAGTCTGGCTAAGAATAAAGAATAAATGCCTTTTAAGTGGCAGTGGAGTATAGACTGTATGTGTGGCTGTGTGCTTTAGGAGTGATTCAGTACATGTTGGTTTCCCCACTTTGTTGTGAGCACATAGTATTCATGTCTCTTCAGAATTCCCAAATGATTTATAGACATTATTTTCCGTAAGTAAAAAGTTACATCTTTGAGAATTTTGACATGCAATACACTTGAGATAGCAGAATTATATTTTGAGGTGCTTGATGAAAAATAGAGCACCCTATAGAGGCTGTAAATATCTTTTCTTCCCTCAAATTTGAAACAACAAGAAGTCTTGGTTTTAATAAATGCTTCCAGGATGTTCTTTTAAAAAAAACTTAATTCTTTATTGGTACATTTTATATGCAGCTCACAATCACACTCAACACTGGGGAATTTGTAGCAGTTTTATGACACGAGTTAATTCTCATTTTTACCCATATCCCTACTCACCCACAGCCCCCCATCCCCAAATACATGCTCTTTCTTTTTCTTTTCAAATCATATTAATTCTTTCCCCTCATTACTTTCCCCTACCTCATTCCCTTTGAATATTTCCTACTTCACAAAATCTATCCTACAGTCTAGAACTCATTTACATCTACAGGTTCTCATACCAGAGAAAAGAAACGGTATTTATATATCTGTGATCTATTTATTTCACTTATTAGTGTGTCCTCAAGGTGTATCCATTTGCACAGAAATGAATGAAACTTTTCACTCTTCATGGCAGAGTAATGCTCCATTTTAGAAAAAAACACACATCTTCTTTATTCAATCTCCAGTTGATGGCCATCTGGGTTGTTTCCAAGATTGGGCTATCACTCTGAGTTGCTATGAACATGGGGGCACATATGTCTTTATGATATGATTCTTTTAATTCTCTTGAGTATTTTCCTAGCAGGGATGTTCTTTTTAAATGAACTTTTCCCTGTCTTTCTGTTTTCCGTTCTCCACTGTGGAGAAGTTCCAGTGCTGGGAGCATGTGAAGTCCCCTCCCAGGAACAATGGCCCCACCTCACTGAAGGTGAACGAGCACATCAGGCTCAAAGCTCCAGAGGAAAAATCTCTATGGGGTAGAGATTTGTCAGTCTTTTAAAATTTTAAGGTTCTTTAAAAAAAAAAAAAGCAACTGAAGCTATTTTTCAAAATGTCTTGTGTTTTGGAGTATTATAGAAAATGTTGTGTTATGAATGTTACAGAAGTGAACCTGTTGATGGTGTCAGTCTTAGGAGAGCATCCACATTAATTGAATGGAACAGCTCTGCACAAAATTTAACAGCCAATGATTAGCAGGAGCTCTGGGGAGCATTTATCCTGTGCAGGCTGCATTTCTCACTGATGTTTATTGACTTCACCTTCAAAACGAAGCAGGACACAAAACACATCATTTTATGTCAGACTCAGATTTGTTTCCAAGAAAAGCAACCATCTACTATTTTGCAGAAAGGAAGAATTAGGTGAAAAATCAAGAAGAAATAGGAAGGACCTGGAACTCGAAGTCTCGGTCTTGAATACTCCTGGGAGTGTTAGGGTGTTGATTTCCCTTGTTGACTGTCTGGGTGGCAGACACTTGCAATCACATCTTCAGGGACTCGCTCCACAGCTGACCACAGGGTTTCCCAAACAAGTAGCGACTCCAGCAGGGTCCTCACGCAGTAACCTGTGCCTAACAAACTTGTGGGTTGCTTGATTACTCGGATCCAATAACAGACACATTTATCTTTTTTTTTTAAAGGCTACAGAAATAGAAACAGATCAAGGCTGGTATTAGACCAATCTCCCCTGGGATCTTAGGTTGCTAACCTGAAACTCTTTACCTTTTTTTAAAATTTAAATTGAATTATTTATTGGTACATTTTATATACAGCTCACAATCATACTCAGCACTGGGGAATTTGTACCAGTAAATGACACAAGTTAATTCTCATTTTTACCCCTATCCCTACTCACCCACAATGCCCTACCCTCTATACATGTTATTTCTTTTTCTTTCCAACTCCTATTTATTCTTTCCCCTCATTACTTTCCCCTACCGCATTCTCTTTGAATATTTCCTGTTTCACAAAATCTATCATACATTCTAGAACTCATATATCACAGATATGTAAATACTGCATCTTTTCTCTGGCATGAGAACTCGTAGATATAAATGAGTTCTAGAATCTCATTATTTTTGTACTTTGCTGTCTTTTCATGAGGGAGGGAGTTCTTGTGGGCATAAAGCTGGGTGGCATACCCACAACAAGCAGTTCTTGCAGAATGCATGCATGAAGAAGTCCATACATGACCCTCTGGGGTACAGCTGTGACTGCCCACAGGGGTCATTGCCCTTCCCGGGCAAGCCTGAGTCACTGCATGGTGGCTGTCAGACCTCAAGGTTGGGTTCTCAAGGAATTATGGACTCCCTGTTCCCCCAGGGTGTTACAGTTTGGGAATGGTTATTCTCGTTTCTTTAAAGGAATAGCATATGCTTGTGCCTGAGAAACTATCTGTAGCAGAGATGAGAGCAAGAAGAAGAAATAGAGAGATGGGAAGGGAGCCTCTACTCAGCACACACTCCACGCAAGGCACAGGGCTAAGGTGTTTCAGATGCAGCATTTCAACTTTCCTCTGTCTCCTCTACCTCAAAGATTCCAGGGTAGTGTTGTGTTAATTTCAAATACTCACACAAAAACACCCAATGCCTCCAAATCAGAGACACTCAGTGTTTCACTCTAGGGCACAATTACCATGTGTCTTAACCACCCCACTGAAACAAGACCAATACACACTAGGAGACTGGGTGAGTTTTCCTGGAAACAAGGGCATCATTAGGCCTACATCACAGTTGTTAACCTGGAAAAGGCAATAATTCTTAAAGAATTTTTATATCACTTAAAATTTCAATATGTAGTGCTCGCTTCGGCAGCACATATACTAAAATTTCAATATGTAAATACTTAATATTAAATGTTTAATATAGGCAAGAAATAGTATTTTAAGTACTTCATCTGATACACATGTGTATACACACACACACACACACACACACACACACACACACACACCCCAGCGATACAGGTACAAGTATAATTGTCATTTTTTATATGTGGCGAAGTTAAGGTTTAAGATATAACAAAGTCAAGGCCAAGTTAAAAGAGCGCCAGTCTTGATATCTATTCTTCCTACAGAGCTAAGGCAATCACAGCTATAGGGCACTGGAATACAAAGACAAACAGACCAGTAGGTAAAGTAGTGCACAAATAAATCCCCATATGTGGTCCAGTGATTTAATGAGGGGCACACCATTTAGTAGGGACAATCTTTTCAATAGATGGTGCTGGAGCTCCACATGCAGAGAATGAAATTGGACCTTTACCTAAAACTGCCTATAAAAATTAATTCAAAATGAATCAAAGGCCTAAGTTAAGAGTTCACACTAGAACATTCTTAGAAGAAAATATAGGTAGGACAAAAGGTTCATCATATAAGATTTTTTTTTTTTGAGACAGGGTCTTGCTTTGTAGTTCAGGCTGGCTCTGAGCTCACTATGTAGCCCAGGCAAGCCTCGAACTCAGCAATCCTCCTGCCTCTGCCTCCCGAGTGCTGGGATTACAGGCGTGAGCCACCATGCCCAGCCATCATATAAGATTTGGCTGTGATATCTTGGGCATGACACCAAAGGCACAGACAATAAAATAAAAAAAGACAAATTCATGAAAATTAATAACTTTTGTGTATCAGAAGAGTCTAGGAGCAGAAAAAAAGACAACTGACAGCCGGGCGTGGTGGCTCACGCCTATAATCCCAGCACTTGGGAGGCAGAGGCAGGACGATTGCTGAGTTCGAGGCTTGCCTGGGCTACAGAGTGAGCTCAGAGCCAGCCTGAACTACAAAGCGAGACCCTGTCTAAAAAAAAAAAAAAAAAAAAACTAAAAGGCAACTGACAGAATGTGAGAAAATATTCATAAAACATATCTGATAAGAAATTAATAACTAGAATATATAGAGACTACTTGAAGCAACAACATACAAACCAGAAAGCCTAATTAGAAAGTGAGCAAAGGACTCCTTAGACATTTGTCTAAAGAAGAGAGAGGATCAATAAGTATACAAAAGTATGCTCAGACTCACGAATCATCAGCAAGATGCCAATCAAACCCACAGGGACATATTACTTCAAGCAGGATTCATCCACATCCTTAGCAGCAATATTCATAAAAGCTAAAATGTCGAAGCAACCTCAGTGTTAGTAGGCAGCCGAGTGGAGAAGCACAATATTGGAAGCACGTGTCATGGAATTCTGTTCAGCAATAACAAGGAAGGAAATTCTGCCACGTACTACAACCTGGGTGGATCTTGAGGACATTATTCTAAGTGAAGTAAACTCATTACAAAAGACAAACGCTGTCTGATGTGATTTATTTAAAGCTGTCAGAGTAGTCAGACTCGTGGAGAATGGTGGTTCTTGGATGCTGGTGGGAGGAAGGAACCAAGGGCATTCCTTATTAAGTCTGGATTTAACTTCGCAGCATGAAGAGAGTTCTGGAGGTGAAGAGTGGTAATGGTGCACAACACTTGAGCATTCTTTCTTTCTCTCTCTCTCTCTTTTTGGTAGTTCAGGATGGCCCTGAGCTCACTATGTAGCCCAGGCAAGCCTTGAACTCAGTAATCCTCCTACCTCTGCCTCCTGAGTGCTGGGATTACAGGTGTGAGCCACCACACCCGGCATTGTTGTATGTGGTTACTGGGGATCGACTTAGGGACCTTGCACTTGCTAGGGAGCCGCTGGAACCACTGAGCTAAATCTCCAGCCCCACAGTGAACATTCTCAATGCCACTGAAATATACACTTAAAAATGTGCCACTTTTATGGAACATGTATTTTCCCAAATAAGATAAGCTGAGGGGAAAGCACATGTGACAGTCAATACCATTGTTGTGCAGCATTTACATAGAGTTGAGTAATTCAGGTTTTACTGCTCTGCAGGAAATGCTTCAAGTGCATCTGTGGCTGAGCCTGATGGGGTGAGTGTGTGTGCACATGTATGTGCATACATGTGTGTGTATGTGTGCATGATAAGAGAGTATGTGGCCCGAAACCCTGGAAAACCAGGATGCACAGCTATGGGTTTGGTTACCTGCCAAAGAACAGCAGGGGTCCCCCGTGAGGAGTGCAGAGCCTCAGATGGAAGCATGGGATGAAAAGGCTCGTGGCCCAGGTTCCCTATTGTCTCTGTGTCACTCCGTGGCCATGGCAGGAGCAGGAGGAGGAGACTCCCCTCTGCTGCACGTCACGGGGCCTCTGCTCCTGCTGCAGAGCAGATGAGAAAGATATTAGGCTCTGGCTGGGCAAATGAAACATGAGAGACTAAATCCCGTAGTATGTCTGGAAAATTCCACTGTCTAATTAGAAATCCTGAGGATGCCAACAGAGACCACACAAAGTTCATGAATATGGCGAAATCTCTTTTGATCTCCATTTAAACCCCTCCGTTTGCACAGAAAGACAGTGGGGTAGGGCACAAGTAGCTTATACATAATAACAGCTAAAGACTGTGTGCGAGGCACGGCAGTGATAATCTGTTATTTGTGTCTCCTCTCACTGTCCCTTGTGCTCACGAGATAGTGTTTTAGACAGCTGGGAATGCTTTGGTTCAACTCTTCCATAGATTCCATGGCATCCTGGAAATCCCTTTAAGAAACTACTTTTCTTTCTTTCTTTTTTTTTTTTTTTTTGCTTTTTGGAGCCAGGGTCTCGCTTTGTAGTTCAGGCTGGCCCTGAGCTCACTATGGTGCCCAGGCAAGCCACCGCGAACTCAGCAATCCTCCTGTCTCTGCCTCCCGAGTGCTGGGATTACAGGCGTGAGCCACCACACCCAGCATTGTGGTATGTGGTATTGATTGTTGGTGGGCGTGTCTCCACGCCCAGCATTATATGTGGTTACTGGGGATCGAACTCAGGACCTTGCGCTTGCGAGGCAGGCGCCGGAACCACTGAGCTAACCCTCCGGCCCAAAAAACTACTTTTCTTTAGCTTAATTTGGTTCAGTGGCTTTCAGTGATGACAGTCTAGCACAAGTCTACAGCTAGAGTGTTTCTACCTATTTTTCAGATGGTGAAACCACGGCTCGGAAAAGTTAAACAACATGTCCAAAGCTAGCAAACGGTAACACCGGTCTGTTTCATGCCAGGGTCAATGTGTCTGCCGTGTTGCCCTCTCTGCCCGGGCTCCTGTGGATGGGCACACTCAGGCTGACAAACAGCGGCACCGGTCTAAGTGGAAGGAAGAGGGAGGTGGGTGGCCAAGACCCGAGGCCATGACTGGGCAGGCCCACAGAGTTAATGATGAGGCGCGCAGGTGCACAGCGCCAACCAGGGAAGGGCTGGAGCAGGCGTCCCAGGGGTGAAGAGGGAAGAACCGGGACCTTGGCGGAGCGACACAAGAGAGAGCTCTGTGCCGACTGGCCTCAGCGGGTGGCGATTAGAGGAGACAAGGGGCACGCTGGGGCCTCCGACGTGGGAGCCTGGGGTTAGCGGAGCAGGAGGCCAGGCCTCGGGAAAGGCCTTGAGCTCATCTGGAGCACGTGGAGCCCAAGGTGACCCAGATATTTCCATGGAGATACCTATGAGATTGTGGGATTTAGCAGAAGGGTCTGGGCTGGACAGTTTCAGTGTCCTGAGCGTTGAAGCGATGTGGGATGTTAGATCAGAGGTTGAAGGGAGGAGGGCCTGGCATTTTATCCTCTAGCAGACAGCTGTCCGAGAGCTATGGGAGCCAGAGAGGCTCAGGATGAGGCCTTGCTTCATGATGGTAGAGGGGGCACAGAAAGGTGCTGTCCTGGTTGCGCTACCCTGCCAGGCCCCTTCTCCCATCACGTGCACTTGCGGCAGTAAAGGCAGCCTCTAGGCCTGTTGCTCAAATTAGTCTCCCTTGTTACCCTGGCTGGTCATGAAATGTGAATATAGAGCCTCAGAAGGGGCAGCAGCCCCTATGAACTGGTCTCCCCATTGCAAGCTCATGCTAATGACAAGGTGAGACGCAATAGGAAAGAGAAAGGTGAGCTGGGACTAGAGACCCCGAAGCAAACTGGGCTGTCACTGAGCCGTAGGTAGCGCCGCGGGCTCTGTGTCTGGTGTCAGGCAGCTCACAGAGCAGGGGACAGCTGCGTCCCTCTCACTGCAGGGAACATCCAGAGCGGTGCTCAGTATTTTATTTCTGAGGACACAGGAATGAGGGAAGGGAGAGAAAAGGGCCAGGAGAAGGAAGCAGCTGAGACAGACAGGGGCGAGTGGGAATGAAAATGCGAGAGTGCCCCCCCCCCGAGAGCGCCATAATATCTCAGCACTGAGCTGAGAACTCGAGAGATATATTGTACTTAGGATCTGAGTGTTTAATTTGATCAACACTCTTTGTGGAATAGTCTCCCTTTTCTTAATCCTTTCTGGGGGTTATTGAGGTGGAAACACTGTAAGAAAAACTCCTAAGTGGAGAACTCTGCTTTTCACAGTCATGGAAACAAGAAGTCTTCACATCTGGGCTTTTGGAGAAGAGTCACACTCGCTGCCATATTGGATGAGGGGCCCAGGTCCACAACCATCAGGACCTCCAGGCCCCGTCCAGGTTCAAACAGGTCCGGCTGCCATCACCTTCATTACAAGACAGACTCAATAGTTCTATAAACGTGAGCCTCATGACACCTCATTTTTTAAATCTGTAAAATGTGGATATTGTAGTAATATCCCTCATTGAGGAGGGAAATGGAAAAACAATATGGACTGGGGGCCGGAGGGTTAGCTCAGTGGTTCCGGCACCTGCCTCGCAAGCACAAGGTCCTGAGTTTGATCCCCGGTAACCACATATAATGCTGGGCATGGAGACACGCCCACCAACAATCAACACCGCATACCACAATGCCGGGCGTAGTGGCTCACGCCTGTAATCCCAGCACTCGGGAGGCAGAGACAGGAGGATTGCTGAGTTCGCGGTGGCTTGCCTGGGCACCATAGTGAGCTTGGGGCCAGCCTGAACTACAAAGCGAGACCCTGTCTCCAAAAAAAAAAAAAAAACCAACATGGACTGCTCCTCACAGGGCCAGCCACAGGCCTTGCTCAGGCAGCTGGTGATGACCACAGTATCAACAAGAGCGGTGGGATGCAAGTTCTCTCTGGGAGGCTGAGAAATGGGGAAACAGAATGTGCCAGGCTTTGGCATCAGAACTGCACAGCACAGCAGTTAACCATGAAGTCTTGGCTGTGGGCGGTGCCTCCCCTGTGTGCGCTCGTATCACAAGAATAGAAGCGGTTGGGATTTGTTGAAGTCGACTGATGTCTAAGCACAGCTCTTCATGCAAGAGGACCACAGAGTAAATAAAGTTTGGTCTTGATGACCAAGGAAACTAGAGATGAGTGAAGAACTCATGGCTGTAAAAGACAGAGCCTGCATGGGGGCATTTTGAGCTTTCTAGTACCAAGCACAGCCATTGGTGTGAGAGAGTACTATTGATGGTACAGTGAAGGCTGCCAAGGTGAGCTGGAGCTTTCCAGTGGCAAAACAGTTGCTCATAAATTTAATTTTCTTAACTTTTTAGGTTTGACAAGCACCACATCTCAAACTACACTATTTTTATAACTTAGTACATCTTTCATGATTTCTAGTATCTATTTATAGATGAGGGTTAAAAGAGAAATGGAAAAATAGTAGAGAAAACAAAATGTAACTCCTGGAGTGTTGGAGTAATGACAGAGATTTGCCTCTGACAATGAAGTCACACCATCTCTAAGTCCTCTGTGTCTCTGTAGTTTGGTTTAGGGAAACTGATTTGGCTGTGTGTGTGTGTGGGGGGGGGGGTGGGTGTGGGTGTGTGGGGGGGGTAACATGGGTGTGTGTGCTCAGAAAGCAATAGATTGTCTTACCGTGCCATCTACTGGCCAATATGGTAATTACATCTCTCTGTTAAGGTTTTAATTTGGATTTAACAATACTTGATTGTTTTTAACAAAAACAACAAAAAAATGAAACTAAATCAAGTTTCTCACTTTGGTATCACACCATTCTGTTCCCTAGGTCCTGGAGGCTAGTCGGCCTTGCTTTTTCTTTCCTAACTGCTAATTTTTCCTTGCATCCTAGGTGGGAATCCTCTTTTTCCCTTTTTTTGCCCTTTTTCACGTTCCATCTCATTTTCCAGCCAGTTCCCAGTGGTGGTGCTTCCCTCTGCTGCTTTCCATTCTCTAGATCACAGCATAGCACCACGGTGATCTAAGACCTAAATCTAAACTTCCTCCACACTCTGTGGCCCATTTGGTTTCTTGCCAATGATTAAATTTCTTCAGGGAAGGCATTTCCAAAAAGCCTTCCTGGAATCCACTGCAATTTCTCTGCTTGGAGCTGAGTCTAAGCCCCCACTTAAAAAGGACCCCATCAGAGCCTTTGAGGAGGGAATGTGCCTGAGTGTAAGGATGGTGGGTGCTTTTCTCTGTAATAACCCAGATCTCTAATCAGCACTCCCATCTTTATCAAACCCCTTGAGGGGGACAAGTTCACATACTCATTTGGATAGATAAGGAGGAGAGAATAGAAGAAAGGTGTGAGGGCCTTCCAAGCATGAATTGTTACTCACAAGAAAATAAAAAGCAATCATCAGTGAAAACTATTGCAGCCACATAGACAGTATGAATGAATATCACAGATATAAAGTTGAGTTTCAAAAACAAGACATGTGGGATTACTTATTTGTGGCTCTATTTATATAAAGTTCCGAAAGCAGGTAGCACAAGTCTGGTCCTATTTATTTCGGTGAGGTAGGGGGTGGGGTGGACTGGCATAGGGGTCTTCGGGTGCCAGAAATGTTCTGCATCATCATCTGGCTGCTGGTTACTTGATGGTACAGACTGCACAATTCTCCTAAGGTTTTTGCACTTTGTTCTCCAAATTATGCTAAAAATTTGAAAAAGAATTCTAAGTACCCCAAAGCACCACTGACTGTTTCCTGGGAGCACAGAACACAGTGACCAGCAGGATCATTTTGTGCTCCCGAAGAGTCTGGACTGTCCTGGGAAGGCCAGCTGGGCAGACCCACGTACTCCAGCAGGAACTTGGGGAGAAGAGGAGGCAGGAATTACCAGGAGAGCGCGTTGCAGCGCTTTACTTTTGTAATTAATGACAAATTTCTATAGTCATCACTGTGTAAAATGGCCATAATCTCTGTGTCAGCTGGCACAAGGCTGCCCGCTGGTTCTGGGGTGCTCTGTCCCCTGGCAGTCCAGCTCCCCGTGGCTCCTGCTCCCGGAGGCACCCGGGTTTTTCTCCTGACACTAGGAACCTGAAGGCTTCGACAGAGCTTTGAATGAGCCAGGCGGGGCTCACAAATCTGGCTTTAGGGCATTTTTGGGTCTCAGCTTCCGGTTTTCCAAGAAGGGGAAGGCCTGGGAGCTGCTCTGAAGCTGCCCCGGCCTCCAGTCCAAGTAGACGGCTGGGCACGCGGACGCTGGTTACAAAGTCATTTGTAACCCACAGACAGGTCATGTAAACGTTCCTTCATCAGCGTGCCGGTCACATAACTCTGCCAATGACCAGTTATGAGCTTTTTATTGGTGCTTCAGGGTGACATTCTGAGTGGCTGCCGCGCTTACTCATTTCTGCTTATCAGCGAGCTACAATGGTTCAAACGGCCAGTTTACCAGAGATAAACTCGGGCTGGCTGCAGACCGAGTGGCGCCTGTGACATATTCCATGTTCTGTGGTTTTGCTTTTCTAAAAAATTGTAGGATGATGCGTTCCTTTTTGACTTGGAAATATTTATGTGAAGGTACACACTGAAAAAAATATCCCCAATCTAAGGATAAGAGAAACCTACAGATGTGTTGCTTTTTCCTTTGTTCTTCTCTAAATTCGAGGATAGAAATAACCAAAAATTCAAGAAGGACATTCAGGGTTGGGGGCACATGTGTCCTGGGGGAATAAAGCAAGAAGAGTCAGTTTCTCAAATGTGTTTCAGGGAGGAGCTTCTATGTACAAGTTAGGCGTGCAAAACTGTAGAAAGTCAAAATTCCTGTCCAAACAAAACTACCTTTGACATTCCATAAGTCTAGTCTCCTACAAAGCACAGCGAAATAGTTTTAGAGAGACAATTCCAAACAATAATTCTTCCACTTGCGAGTTTGTAACTGTTGAACTCTACCCCAAAGATAGTTTATATGGAGATATTAGAACATTACATGAGAAAACTGCCAATCCTTGTGTGTGCACAGAATGGAGGTGAACCCAGCCTCCCCATTTGCCCGTCAAGCTCCCCGTGGTGGTTAGCTTCTGCCGCTTGAATGTCTGCTGCCACGTTTGTTCTTGTGAGGAGCAAGAGAACTTCTGCTCTCTCTCGGGCTGGACATGTGCCTGAGGTGTCTGTGAAGAGATGGGGGCCGGCTTCAAGCAGGACTACGAATGTAAATTACTGACAAGATCTTTGGGAATTTTACAATTTGATGCCATTCACAGGACCGATTAGAACTCTGTAGACAGTCCGTGTCTCTTTCTGTTCACACCCCAGAAGAATCTGAAAACCTCTGGCCAGAGGGAGGCATGGACTGGGCAGCTCTATCTCCTGTAGACCATCTTTAGCCTGCAAGTGTGACATGGGGTGGTGGGGAGGCCCACACTCAGTCTCTTCACACCACCTGCACTGGGCCACGTCCCAGTGGTATTTCTGCTGTTTTCAGGATATACTTTAAAAAGGGAGATTCTTCTGTGTCTTTTTCAAGCATTAAGATTGCAGTGTTTGAACACTTGGGGGCTCTGCCATCAGAGGGCAGAGGAAACCACCCCTGAGCAGAGGCATAGCTTGACTTTGCCTATCAGTGCTTTAGATGTAATCAGCACCATTTAACTCTTTTGAAAATGGAACAAACATGAATGGGACCTAACCAACTATTAGGTTGAAATACAAAATATGTTTTGTGAAAACTAGCAGATTAAACAATGTATTCATGTTGCTGGAGCACAGTCACTCATAGCCCTGCTTAGCTGGGGACAAGGACTGCTACCTGCAGTGAGGTGGCTATCTGCTGGTGGCAGAGTCCTTTTGCCAAACTGTGATGGGCTGGGACTCCCAGAAGCACAGGTAACAAGGCCATGCGACACTCTGGTGGATGTGGAGACAGATGGCTTTGGTGCCTTTTACCTCTGCAGCTTTAGCTAAATTGTGGAGGCTGAGATATGCACAGAAACATCTTCAGGAAATATACCCAGGAGGCAATAAAGCACTTCTAGGGCTATGTGGGTTCTGTTTGTTTAGCCGTTTGTGAGGTGAAAAACACATCAGAGTCACCACTTTTCTTACAGACTTTATCTGGTTCCATTTTATTACTCTCTTTGAGCTTTAGACCATGTAGTTCTTTTCCTTTGAACACAATGTAAACGATAAATGGGATCAGGAAGAGATGATCCCAGAAAACAGTGGTTCTTATGAATTGATTGCGAACCAGGGATCAATGAGTTCACCATCCTTGTCATCCAAAGTTCCTTCCTGCGAAGGACCTTGCTGTATAACTTGGCAGCTTTTCTCTCAAGATGCTGGAGATGGTTAGAAGCAATGGCTGGAGAAGCCCAGCACGTACAGCTGACAGGAGAGGAGGCTCTAGCCATTCAGTGGGTCAGCAAGTTGGCTCCAGGGTCTGGCCCTCAGGACCCTTCCGTTCTGATGTTTCCTGTCTCATGACCCACTGGTCAGCTCTCCTCAACTCACGGACCACTGCCACTTCTGAGTCCTGTAGGAAAGCCCAGCTGAGGGGGACATCCAGGGAAAACACTGTCGGGTTAGGGGACTAGAATCACCTGCCTTAGTGTTTGCTTTCTCCCCTATCCAGGTTCCTGCGTGAGGGATGGGGAGAGAGAACAGAAGTGGAAGAGAGACAGAGAGTTACCCAGGAAAGCTCTAGAAACCTGCTTTACTAGATCACTGGCTCCAATAGGAAACCTGACAAACCAGGGAAGTTTGGGAAGTAGCTTCCCCCATGGAGTACTCTCAGAAGGCCAAACTGTAACAGAGTTAGCAGACAGCTGGGGAGAGGACGGTCTTGGTTGGCTGGACCAGCTTGTTTGTCCCACAGTGGGCAAAGGAAGGAAGAGTTTGGCCCTAAGCCTTGTAGCGCTCTGCTGCTTCAGTATCTACACCTCTGGGAATAAGTACTGGGCCTCAGTGTTAGGTTCTGAAGGGAGATTCCGGGCTTCTGTGGCTCGTCGGCAAGCAGCATTGACCTTCTGTCTCTGGTCTGCAGATGGAGCAGTGGCCGGGATGTGCTTTTCCAGGAAAGAGGGTGTCACGCGAGCTCTTTCAGCCAACCACACTTTGTCACAGCTCAACTGCGAGTGTGGACATTGACCGGCCTGGAGCAACAGCCTCGGAGGCACTTCCGCTGGAGGGAGGGTGCTCAGGGTGCCACATCACCACCCTGACCATGGGGAAGAGCAGCTGGCTTCCTGTTCCAGGGCTGAGGCCTGCGCCCTGTGTGTAAAAGCTAGCTTGGGCACCAGGAAAAGATCTTGAAAGTTCACTGGAGCCCTTGTGGATCTGAGAGTGGGCTGCAGGGGGAGAAGCAGCACCCTATCAGGAAGCTGCCTTCCAGACCCCAGCACTGAAACCCTCCGATGGGGGCAGCACTGAGACCCTCCTGTGGAGACCAACCCACAGCTTTAAATTTTTACATCCTTACTGCAAGATAATTCAAGCAGGCACAAAGGTGTCACAGTCTGGGCTTGGGCCTGCAACAGAGCTCCTCCTGGTCCCACGTACGTGAGGCCAGAGCTCCTCTCCTGGCACACGCGAGGGGCCTCTGGAGCCAGAAACAGTCCAGAGGTAGTAACAACTGTCCCCACTGACTGTCACACCCTGTTTAGCAAACATTTTTCCAGCTGATCTTCTGCTTCCTTCCTTAATACACTGAGCTAAAAGCTACAAAGATACAGGCTCTTTTAGAGTAATTCAAATGCCAAATACTATTTTAGATGAAGTAGATAATAACCTGAAATCAAAAGTCATCTGTCACCTCACCCAGAGGGTCACCCCTGCGCTCCTTTCTGACACTACTTTTTCCCCTTTTTCTTATGCACACACTTTTATGTTTTGGTTCCCGGGCCATTCAGAAAGACAATTTAAACAGCTCTGGCATGGTTTGCAAACTTTAGTGCTCATAAGAATCACCTGGAGAGCTTGTAAAGTGCACATTTGTAGATGAGGCCTTTAGGAAATGTGCTTTCTGTGGATACCGAGAGACGGGTCTGCCATCTCAGCACAAACTCCTCAGAACAGCACGGGTGCCCAGCCCCAGCCTGGCGCTGACTCCAGGGCTGTGCGCAGCGTAGGGCCACCACCTTACCCGAGGCTGCATGTGGGCCCTCGCTGTGAGTGGGAGGGGCAGGGTGCTCGGGTCACTGGTCATCCTCAAAGCTGAGTAATGGCTGGGTGTGGATGCGGGCACTGCCCTTCTTGGCTGTATGGCCTTGACCAGGGCCAGCTTCCTCAAGTGTGCCGTGGGCGTCACACAGCAATGTCCCTTCAGACTCCTGGAGGGGACCATGTTTGATGGGCGTTCGTGGTAACCTGTCTTAGTGTGGCCCGTATTAAGCCTGCAGGGGTTACTGTAAACGGAGAGGCTGGGGCAGAACTTAGTCAGGCAGCCAGGAACAGTCCTGTTGCCCCTTAATGACAGAATAGTACCTAGTTTACAGGTCCGTGGTGAGTAACTAACCAAAGTAAGCTACCGAGGAGTCTAGCACAGGTATCCTAAAGGCTTGGGACTAGAAGTGTTTTAGATTTTGGATTTCTTTTTCCATTTGAATATCTGTAATAAGCTATCTGGAGGAGAGAACCCCATTCAAAATCCATCTGTGTTTCATACACGACTTATTCCCATAGCTGGAAGACAGTTTTAGACAGTATTTTTCAGTGGTCTTGTTTCATGGTGTGAAGCACTCAGCTTGAGTTCAGATGTTGGTACGTCTCAGATTTCAGATTACAGATGTTTGGCCTGTATAAAAATAGCCCAAATTATGTGGCCAAAATACTTGCATCATTCTTTTTAACTGTTTAATAGCTTTATTCCGTGTCCTAGCAACTCAGGGATCCACAAGCAATCTTTCTGCATTTTGAATTTATTAATTATTGTGAAAATTTCAGCATGTACAGTGTAGAGACTCTTACAGAATGCTTATGGACCCACCATCCACGCAGAGCAATTTGCAAGGCTCTCCTGACCCTGTCACCCTTTTGTGGTAGGGTGCGAGGACTGTGTGAGCCACCGGGGAAGCCAGGGCTCTCAGGGATCAAAGCAGACCCCGAACTCAGGACAAGCCAGCCCAGGGATGCTTCTCAGTGTACTTTAAACTTGGCAAGGCCCCACACTGTGGTTTCTAAATACTTCCTCCCATCAACTGCAGCTCTTAATAACATCCCAACACCCCATGAACCAGAGCCCCGACCTCCGTGCATACCGCCCAGCAGGGAGTCTATGGGCCCAAGTGAAAAGGAGGTCATTGGGAATCTTGCAAGAGCAAGTCCCTGCTGACCTCTGGGTCTGTCCTTCTTGGGGGAGGTGGTTAGTAAGGATTCCTATCATGACCTGATTTTGCCTGTTCATGGCTGGATTGAACAGGAGGTTTTTCAGAGTGAAATGCCATCAGGTCCTCTTACTGGGCCCGAGGTAACGGCAGGGTGGTGGGTGGGGGGGCTTAGTCTGCTTCACCAAAGAAAGCTCAGTGCGTACCACAGTGGGCGATGCCTTCCTAGTTCGGCTGCGTTCTGACAAACTGAAGACAGTGAGGCAGTGGGTGCAGCGGTGCCGAGCCTGGGCCTTGGGATCTCAGCCAGTTTGTGACAGTGTGATTCAATGCTCCGTCCTGAAAGGGCCACACTAACGGTGCTCGCTGGTCGGAGGAGCTGAAACCCCGAAGAGAAAGAAGCAGCTAGCTACCCATTTAAGGAGCTGTTTCCTCCATCTTGCCCCAGGCCACCAGTAAATGGGAACTTCTAGTTAATCCTTTTTCCAGTTAATACCCTTTTACTGAGTCTGTTATACCAGGACATTTAGTGAAAATGAGTCATTAAATGCATTCAGCACTTTATTGATAGAGAACAAGAAAGCTATATATATATGGACTTATTTATTTATGTTAGAAATTGTGCTAGGTAGACATTTTACTATTGAGCTACATGCCCAGTCTTTAAAATTTTTTTTTTTTTTTAGAAAGGGATGTCTTGAGTTATCTGGGTGGTCTCTAACTTGGGATCCTTTTGCCTTAGCCTCCCTGGCAGCTGGGATAACAGACATGCACCTTTCTGACTGGCCACATGGTTAATCTAAACACATTTCTAGAGGGCCATGGTGGCACATGCCCTGTAATTCTAGCACTCAGAAGGCTGAGGCAGGAGGACCACTACGAATTTCAGACCAGCCTGGATTACATGAGTTCAAGTCCAGCCTGAATTACATAACAAGACCCTGTCTCAAAAAGCCAAACATAAACACATTTTTAAACCACCCTACAATTGGCCTCATCACTGGTCTTGGAGGACCAACCACTGTGGAGGGGTCTTCTTTAAAGGACGCATCTCTCTCCTACTCTTGGGCTTTTGTCTTTAACTATGTCTGCTTTGGGGAGCCATGCTTTCTCTCACACATGGCTGGTAGACACCTGCCCCATCTCCTGTCAAATGGTCTGCGTGTGTTTACGCATGTGCACTGCACTTTTCCCCCAGAGAAGGGAGCCATGCTGTACAGGGAGACACCTTCTGTCTCACTTCTATCAGGATCAGTTCATGGAGAAGCTGAGTGGCCCTCTTGCTGGAGTGTAAATTAGAACCAAGTCTCTCCTCAATCCATCTCCTACTGTAATAGGGAACAGTCTAACGGGTGGCATCCACAGTGCTCCTGGGTCCTGCACTCCTTCCCGTGTGTGCCCTGGGCTCAGCAGCCCTGGGTGGGAATGCCCTCTTCCTCCACAGCGGATCCCAACAGCCAGGGCCAGCCAAATGCCACTGCTGCCAAAGCTTCCCTGCTAGCTGAGAGACGTGGTCTTCAGCGCAGACCCTCAGGGATACTTCCCTCTCCAGTGGCCCTTCTGCCATCCAGCCTGTGGAAACAGAGCCCTGTGGGCACACCTCTCACTCCTTGAGTGTGGGATAGCCGTCTACCTCGCTGTCACATCTTCCATTCATGTGTTGAGTGAATAACTCCCTTTCTGAGTAGAGGGGTACCCTGGTGTTTGGAGAGGGTAAATAGTTTTCCCAGTCACTCAGCTGACAGTGTCAGAGTCAGATCTAGAAGCCAGATCTGAGAACGCAGGCCAGCATCAGCCACTACCCAAGTTTCCAGACACCATTCAGAGCCCGCTGGGCCGGTTCAAGGATGACACGAGCCTCCCCATGCTCCTCATCGCTCAGGCTCAGGAACGGCGCTGGTTCATGACCGTCAGGGAGAGGCGGGCCCCTCTTTGAGGGGAGCCTGTCAGCTTGAGAGCAGCCAGGTGGGTCGGCAGGAGCAAGAGCCAGGTGGAGGCTTTGGTTCTTGCTTCAGATTTTCATCACTGTCTCCCGTTGCAGTGGGCTGTGGAGAGGTGCCTGAGCGTGTCATTCCACGTTGGTGTGTTTGTGTGCATATGTGCAAAACACTTGGAAGTATTTGAAAACGCTTATTAAGGAGTTTTTAACAAAAGCAGAGAAAACAATACAGCAAATCCCTTCTACTCACCACCCAGCCCTGACAGGCATCAACTGATGTACAAATGCCCACGTTTTGGATTCTGCTGACAGCAACCCTGGATGCCATGTGACATTTTGTCCATAGTCTTTTATTTCCTACAAAATAGTAATGAGATCTAAAAGCTTGATTTGGTTTGATTCTTTTTCTTTTCAAGAATACTTACCTGACAAGTAATGTAGTGGTGTTGTTTTCATTAAGGCACATAATGCAGACATTTTAAAGACCTAATGTATTTAAAAGTAGATCAACATTCACTGATTAAATTAATATTTCAGAATAGCTAATAGATAAAATGATATACATTGAGGTGATAGACCAACCATCTTGATCATTAACACTGTATTCATGTACTGAAATCACACACTGTATCCCATTCACATAGATGCATACTGCGTATCAATACATACGTGTACAGAGGCTCCTTTTGTCCTACAAGTCTTAATCACATTAACGCTTCCTCATTTGATAGATTTTTTACTAGAAACAGTAGTGTCTTAACAAAGTAGCTGGTGACTAGATAGCAAAAGAATGTGCCCATGGGCAGATGAATGGATAAATAAAATGTATTTGTACACGATGGAGTATTACTCTGCCATAAAGAAAGATAAACTTGAGTCAATTGTCGGAAAGTGGATGCACCTTGAAAGTATAATGTTAAGTGAAATAAGTCAGACGTACAAGTTTAAATACCACATGGTTTCTTTTATATGAGAAACCCAGAGTAAAAATAAGGAAAGAAAAAGAAAGGTCTGAGAGTAGGGACCAGGAAGATAAGTCATTCTCAAAAAGCAAGAGGTTCAAGAGACTTAGGGAGAAGGAGGGAGATTGGAGATAAGGGATTAAAAAAAAGGAATCGGGATGTGTTATGTACATGTGCAAACTCCACATCAGAAATGTAAACATTATATACTGCAAGCAGGTACAAAAACTAGGGAGGTGATCAAGGGTTAGTGGAGGAGTGTGGAAGGGAAGGGAAAGAGCATAAAGAAGGAAATGAGATGTGTTATGGACACGTACCAACTCCATACAAAGAATATAAACATTATGGGCTACTCACATGTACTAATAAACTCATATTTTAAAAGTAATAAATGTTTTAGAAAAGAATGAAAGCACATTGCTCAGAGACAGGCCTCCTGGAATGAAAAGATTCCCAAACGGGGTACTCGCCTTACCTCAGCACTGCTATTTACACACCCAGGACAGGATGTCAATATTTGGTAATATCCTGTGACAGATTTGAGTGCAAGTGATGGGTGTGTGGTAGGAACCAAAACTGGTTTTCTCAAGGAAACATCCATGACTCCATTTCTATGAGAAGAATTTGGACAGTGCTGGAAGAGAGATCCCAGTGATCAGTGGAAATGATGCTTCCAGATGTTGCCTTCAGTGTGGGGGTCAAGGTCGAGGGCAATAGAGTGACAGACTGAAATGTGAGTTGTGATGTTGCTGGCAAGTGCACGGAAGCAGGCTAAGTGGCCGGGGGTGGCAGCTGCTGTCACCTTCTAGACCCTTAACAACCACCGGCCCTTGGAGCAATCTCTCCTTGCCTCTCCACTTCTACCTGACAGTGGGGAGCCCACTGGTCCCTAGGGGACGTGTGAGGTCCTGAGACACTAGGGGGCTTTATCAGTCCTTCATCTAATAATCTTTCTGCTACTAATTTTTCCTCTGGGATCTCCTTGCTGCCCACAGGCAAGGATTCTTTCAAATTCTGGAAGAGACAGAAAAGCAGGACCTTGGCCACTCTCGTGTGTATAAACTGAGTTCTACATTTGAAAGCGTTTGGGAATTTCAGAGAAAAGTTGTCAGAGAATTCAACTATAAGTTTCAAAAGTCCTGAAGACAGTTAGAGACCTGACCACTGAGAATCCTTCCCAAGTTTCATGTGCATGAGCTTGTGCCGGGTAGTAAAGATGAGTACTGAACCTCTTTTTCTTGGAAAGGCTTATTGGTCTCAGGTTTGGGGAAATGCTGCCCCCCAAGAAGACACTCCCATGGTGTCCTTTCCTCGGTCTCTTCCAGGCCCTGCTAGGCTGTGGGAGGTCCCATGCAGGAGGTGAGCAGGGCCCAGGCTGTGTGTCCGCCTCGCACCAGGAAGGGGCAGGAGGCCTTTGCGTGGAGTCACTGCGAGGTAGGGCCCCTCCCTAGGCCCTCTGCACTTGAGATAGGTTCAGGGGAACTTTCCCATTATCACTCTGACCTCCAGGGCTCCCTCGATGCTTGTTAATCATTACCAGGGCAGGGCTGTATCTCTGGGCTCTCTGGCCTGTTTTTGCAGCTGCAGGGTTTATTACTGGCCAAGGGGCCTTGGCTGGTGTTTGGATTGTGGGCTGACAGGCAGCCAGTTGGCTCCAGCTCAGCCTTCACCGGATGCAGGAGTCAGGTGCCTCTTGGGAAACTGGGGCATTTATGTTGTCCACACCTCTTTCTGCATGCTGCAGGGAGGTCCAGGCACCAAGCATGCCCAGTCTCCACCCGGAGAGATGGCAGAGGACCCCAGATAGCAAAGCTCAGAGTTGGAAAGGTGGAGAGGCCAGGGTGAGCCATGATCTCTCTCCTGAGGGACTCTGCCCCAGGCCTGACAGCTGGCCTTGACTGCCTCCTGTTCTGGAATTATCTCTGTTTCAAGGTTTCCGCCTCCTTCTCTTTCCATGTGTCCTTAGAGGAGCTGAGATAAGCAAGAGGTTTTCATCATACACCCAAAAAACCAAAGTGACTTCTCCAGGAACATCTTCTACCTCTCATGATAACCACAGGAAAGTTCTTAATTTTAAAAGATGTTGAGGAAAGTTGCGGGCTGCCTGCCAAGTGATAGTCCTTGAGGGTCCCAGGCTCCCCAGGAGAGGAGTCCCTGACACGTCACTATGTGGAGAACGTAGTGTCCACTTGTCCATCTGCTTCTACAGCCCTTGGAGCCCTGTCTTGTCTCTCTCGTTCCCAAAGGGTCCTGTCCATCTGTGTTCACAGTGACCTGAGGATGGGGTGGTGGGAAAGTGGGAAGCATCCTCCGCTAGGGTGTGTGAGGTTTAGACAGAATAAGCCAGAAGACTTCTTCCTCTACCCCACATTCAGTTTGAGTGGAGCTCTGGATGGTGTAGGGCAGAGAATATGGCTGAGAGGCAGCTCCCAGAACTTTGGGTGTGGGCTACACATCTCCAGCCCCCCAATATGCCCTTCCTCTTGGGCTTGCTTTTTGAGCTTGTGAGACAACAAGAATTTGTCCTCGCAAATGAAACTTGCTTCTTCCCTTTTACTACATAGTAGATATCATTGGTTTCCTCTGTGATGTTTTTATTACTCATTTTTATTAATCCTGTGGCTGTCAGTGATAATGATCTCATAAAACATAACTGGGCGATCTGTTGCTGGGAGGCCCGTTTTGATGCATTAGATGAGGTTTCTTCATCCCTAGAGCAAGCAGGTCCTGGGAACAAATGCAGTACTCATGAGCATGTCGGCGTCACCTTGGATATTTAAGACCATGATGGGCATCTGGCGAGAGGTGCTCAGTACTTCCCAGCAGTGCAAGCCACATAAAGCCTTTCTTGACCTGTACATTGGACAGTCTAAGAACCAATATGCAGAAGTGGCTGATGAGGAGGAGGACAGACAGAGGGATCCGTTCAGGCGTCGTGAGTCTTGTCTTTCCACAGAAAATAAGTGCAAATTGAGCTGAGGTACTGGTGGAGCCCATTTGAATCATCTGCAACACCCAAGGCATCCCCAGAGAAGGGAGGTAGGCCCTCCTCGGAGGCTAGGGGTCTACCTGCTGTCCTAGAACTCCTTCTGAGCCGGGACCTTTTCACTCTTCCTCTAGCTCCAGGATGGTCTTTTCTTGGGCCTCCTCCCTCGGCCAGTCGCCATTCTGCAGCTCACTGCAGCCATGCTGTGTTTACCTGCAGGGGAAGGGGATGGAGGGTGACCGGAGGTGTGGCCGCCTTCCATCAGCCCGGGCACAGTCAGAACCCTTCTTGGTCTCAAGGCAGCTGTTGTGAACCACAGCAGCAGTTTAGCCGGGTTTTCTGTGTTCTGTGTACAGCCTGCTCAGTGGATGGGTTTGAATTAGGCATGAGACTGGTGAATACAAAACACGTTAAAGTGGCCTCAGCCGCTTTGACTTCCCTCTAGGCGGTCATCACAAGGCATCAGAATAAAACATCCATGGAAGGTCGCAGCTTGCCCACCTTTCTTCATCCTTCCTTTTTCTCTTTCTTCTCCTCCTCCTCTTTCTCCTCTTCCTCTTCCTCCTCTTCCCTCTTCTTCTCCTTCTGTGCTGGGGATCAAGCCCAGGACCTCGCCCTCGTTAGGCAAGTGCTCTATCACTGAGCTACAGCCCCAGCCCCACTCTGCTTAACACTAAATTTTAGGGCATATCAGATGTTTCTTTTTCTTCTCTCTTCCACCCTCCCCTGGTCATTTATTAGTCACACCCTTCCTGCTGGATGCTTGCTCATGTTTCTTTTAACAAAAATCGGGGAGAGCCTTGTGGAGTTTTTCGTGGCCTGTGAGGTCTTGAACTCTAACACAGCTTGATGCTCACCGCGGGAGTGGGCTGCCTCCT
This sequence comes from Thryonomys swinderianus, assembly GCA_004025085.1. NCBI lineage: Eukaryota > Metazoa > Chordata > Mammalia > Rodentia > Thryonomyidae > Thryonomys > Thryonomys swinderianus. The sequence continues at coordinate 72,349 of PVIC010000567.1, read as the reverse complement.
CAGTCTCTGGTCTGACTGTGCTCAGAGTTTGGGCTACTCAGAAAGAGTGAGCCAGAGGCAAGTGTAGTGTGGATGGCGCTCTGCTTGGGGCCCAGGAGGTGTGGGAGGCTGGGTGGAGACTCAGAGGTACAGATGACTTCCATGGGGAGATGGGGGCTGGAGGTGGTGACACCATCTCCTTACTCATTTGCTGAATGCACCGCGGACTGGCATTTCCTGCTCATGAGCTCAGGGGCTTCTGGGAGCAGCCCCAGCTCAGTGACCCCAGTGCCCCAGCGCTCTCCAGTCAACCTTGCCCACACTGAACCGTGTCCCCACACCACTCCATTTCACATGCTTCTGTACACAAAGTCCCTGTTGGCAAATCACATTTATGACCCACTTGCTGGGAACTGTGATGTTTTTAAGAGTCATTGGCTTGCATTTTAGTAGCACGTTATCTCTTCCTCTCTCTGCGTTTGTCTGCACTTTCCTTAAGTAAAAGTCAACAGTATACAAACATTCACCTTTCACACTTTGTCTGGTCTAACTCAGAGAGAAAAAGTAGCTTGCAGACCCCATCCTTCAACCAGACTGCACCCCCACCTGACTGTTCCCAGCAAAAATCTGCACACTGCAATTTCCCTATGACATTGCATTTGGATGGCTCTTCCAGTGCTGCCCAAGTACTGGGCATCAGACCAGGGGACATTAGCTGTGATTCCCAACGTGTTGTGTGAGTATCAAGTTCTGAAAGTCAAAGACCTTCCATTCATGGCAAATTCATACAGGCCTTTCCCACCCATTATTGAACAGCAACCAAGCATGTGGTCATCCCTCCATATCCGTAGGCCGCTGGATCTAGGGCCCCTATAGATAACAAAATACCAAAACCCAAGGGTACTCAAGTCCCTTCTACAAATGGTATACGATTGGTATAGAACCTATGCCTATCTTTCTGTACCCTTTAAATCATCTCTGGAGGACTTACAACACTTAATATAATGTCACTGCAATGTAAGTAGCTGTTGTACTATGCTGTTTAAGGAATGATGAGAAGGCATGTTCAGTATGGGTACCATTTTTTAGTTATTTTCAGTGTTTGGTAGGTTGTGCCAGTGATGCAGAACCCACCAACACAGAGGGGTGGCTGTACTGGAAGTACGTGCACATGTAATGGACGCATCATGGCTTGTGTGCCCATGAACAGTGGTTTAGGAAGTAGATTGTGTAGGCCACGCAGTGGAAGATTACTTGGCTATGTGATGAATGAACCACAACCATATGTAACCATGTGCCATGCTGAATGAAAGAAGCCAACCACAACAGAAGATACTGTATGACTCTCTTTACGTGAACTTTGCAAAAGGTAAAACTCCCAAGTCAAGATGGCATCATCCTGAGATGGGTGAGAAGGGCTGGCTGAGGGGCCGGCCACACTCTGCTATCAGTCAGGATACACAGGCAGCTTCCTCAGCTAGAAATTCATCAAGCTGTGATTTACATGCTTTTCCATATGTATGTCATATTCTAAAAAAGCTTGTTCTGAACAGAAACTTCCACCTAGATCCCAAGCTCACTCTGTAATCAGTGTTAATTACTAGTTATCTGTCTCTGAAATGATCCATTTCTTCCACTATTCCTTAGCAATTTATTCTTTTTTTTTTTTTTTTTAGTTTTTTGAGTAGTTTTTATAGTTTGCTTTGTCGTTAAGGCTGTCCCTGAACTCACTATGTAGTCTAAGTTAGCCTCGAACTCATAGCAATCCTCCTGCCTCTGTCCCCCGAGTGCTGGAATTATGGGCCTGAACCACCACACCACACAGCATTTCATTCTTACCCAGATGCTGAGGATTTTGAAGCTCTACATCCTTATTTTTAATAGCCTCTTCTCATCTTATTCTACTCCAAAGCACTTTGTAGTAGCCATCGGTGTGATTAACGAGAAAAGCAATGATTTTCTTCCCTTTCTTCATTGTTTGGAGTCGGATGGATAGCAGGTCTTCACCCTGATGGCGGATCTGGGATTTCATGCTGAGGTTTCCACATCAGCTACCTCGTGCTGCACTGGATCCTCTGAAGGATCACGAGCCTCAGGAGGATCCTGGACCGGCCTCAGGCTCTCATAAATAATGCTGTTCATCAAACTAGGGTTGTTAAATTATGACTTCTTTGGGGTGGGCAGGAGTTGGCTTTGACCCTGACTGCACAACCTATAAGGAAGACTAGAGCAGAAGGGAGCAAGAAAGATGGGGAAGATGTGTCAGGGAGCCTGAGGGAAGAGTCCAGACTGGATCCCCACAGGGAGCCGTGAGCCCTCTTCCCTGGCTTCCACCAGCGTAGCTCTGTCCTGCGCCTTCAGTTTCCTTCTCTCTCACGGATGGTGAGGGTGCCGTGGAGGAGCCCTTAATGCCCACCCCCTTCCCCCTTCATTGTGGCTTTTCTTCCACCCCTCCCGAGAGTGCCACGCTCACATCCGGGCATCTCTCCAGCCTGTCACCTCACGCTGCATATTCCACACTGCTAAGAAAACAGTCCAAGCAAGGCTTCCTCCTGTCCTCACAGAACCCTTACCCACAGGCACTGAGGGCCCTGGGCGTGGCTCCCTCCCCACCCGAGAAGTGTATCTGGTCCACGTGAGAAGGGCCTGCGAGGGACAGGGGCCCAGGTCTCAGTGTCACTCGTGGACCTTTAATCTGCACTTTCATTCTGAGTGCAAAGAGCCGTCGCACCTGATCCTGGTGCCCCTGCCTCCTCCAGCAGCAGAGAGGAGCAAGGAGCTGCCCTCTGTCTCTGGCAGCTCCCGGCTCTGTGCCGAGGCCAGGGCCCGGCACCACGGGTCGTCCGGGATCAGGCCGTGGGCAAGGTTGCCGAGCAGGAGCCCACCTGGGCTTCAGTTTCCCACTGTTCACCTTGTAGCAAGTTTGCAACCAAGCGTGGGTGACACGGCCCAGTCGGGGAGCGGGAGGTAAAGGCCCAGTACAGCCCGCACCTGCCCCGAGAGTGACGATCACCTGGTTATGCATTAACAAGGGATCAGCCTGTGGCAGCCCCAGGGCTCAGTCACAAGCCAAATGGGCATGTTTATGGCCAGCAGCCTTCCAATAAATTACCTCTCCTGCCAAAAATGTGCCCTTTCCCCTTTTTCATGTCACCTTGTCACAAAGCTGAAATGACAGGTGAGCAAATAGCAGGAGTGAGGCGTAAGGAAACCCCTGCCCCTCACAGGTCCACAAAGCCCCCTTCGCCTGACCTGAGCTGCATTATCGCCTGGGAACAGTCTGTGCAGATAATGGGGAGCCACTGAGGGTGGCCTGATGTGGGGCTGAGGGCCCCTAGAGGGCTGGGGAGGTGACAGGAAGGGTCCTGGGGAGGCTGTAAGCAAAGGAGAAATGTGCTTCCTGTGCCTCGGCCTAGGTGGGCACGGAGTCTCTGAGCGCGCTCTGTCACGCTGAGAAACGGTGTGGGGTCTTGTCTTTAGGGCACTGAGCGTCTGCACCCTCAGCCTCCGCAGCCACCCGGCATGGGGTGCGAGCTCCGAGCACAGAGGCAGCTGAGTCCCAAGACCGCTACACCAGCGGGTTCCTGCGGACGTCGGCGCCCTCCCGCCTGCTTCCTCTCGCGTGGTCCTGCTCGTGACACAAGGCCGGGAGGTGAACAGTCCTACAAAACCCCTGGCAGCCTGTCGCGGCACTGCACACAGGCACATGGAGACTGTGCCAGTCGGCGTAGGCATATCTCCTCTCGGTCCATCCACTCTAGCTAGTCCACCCCCATTCGCTCTGTCCCTGCCTCTGTCTTTTCCCCCTCCTTTCCACAGGTACTTAGCAAGCACCTGCATGCATAAGTTCACAGGAGCAGCAGGAAACAGAAAAAGACAATTATGGTCCCAGGTCTGCGCAAGTCCCAGGTGAACAGGGAGAGAAATAGGCTTGTGGGGCCTGAACAGGAACTCTGGGAACTGGGGGAGATGTCCCTCCAGGCAGACACAGCCCGTGGGAATAGGGCTGAGGGGGCAAATGACACTTCCGCACCACCTGGGAAAGGGCACTCTTTCCAGGCAGCAGCAGCCCTGAGCCGGAGCGGTTTGTGGGGTGGTGGCTGCGCAGTAAGGCCGGGCATCCCTAGGGTGCAGAGAGTACGTCTGCTCCCTGCTTCCCGAAGGGGTGGCAGCAGCCCAACATGGCCAAGGTGGCAGGATCCAACCTCCTGACCTGAAAAAAAGCATGCATAAAACGTACTGTCTGAGCTCCTGTGCTGCACAGCTCGGGGCAGTGAGGACACACACGGTGCGGTCATCACTACTGGCCACGCACCGAACGGCTTTCGTCTTGCGAAACTGAAACTGCGCCCACCACAAGCAACTGCGGCCCTCCAGTCCCACCGCCAGTGTCCACCGCTCACACTCTGTCTGTGGACTCGACTGTCCCAGGTACCTCGTGGAAGCGGAATCAGGGAGGATTGTCTTTTAGTGACTGTAAGTCACTTAGCATAATGTCCCTGGATTTTATTCACGTTGTAGCATATATCAGAATTTCCTCCTTTTTAAAGAATCGTATCCTTTTGTATTTATGTTATGTTTTATTTCCTCACCCATCAGTGTACGCTTGAGTTCCTTCTGCCCCTTTATTGTCATTGGTGCTGCTAAGATCCTGGCCGTGCAAGTACCCCACATCCAGATGCTTAAATGATTTGGAAGCTCAAAGAAGAGACTGAGAAAGGACTGCTGTGGGGATGTGAAGGGGGCAGAGCTGCCAAGATCTCTGGGAACCTCACTGGGGCTGGTTAAGCGGCCGTGGATAGAGCATCTGGGCCAGGGGTGAGACAGAAGCGTGGCGTGGCCTGGCCTCAGGTTCGGCTGTCAGCCCTTGTCCCTTGGCCCACGTGCTGTCATGGCAGTTTTCTTCACTGTAGGCAATGGGCGTGTTTATGGCCAAGGCCTGGGATTCTGAAAATGGGGCCTGGTTACTCTTCACAAGGGTGCCCTTAAGGCTTCATTTTCCCGGGATGCCCGAGGTGACACCGCTGCCACAGTGCCTGCTCTCACTGTCCTCCCTGTGCCCATCTCTGGCTCCCTTTGGTTCCTTCTCTTTGGGTCGTGACCAGTGAGGTCCACGTGGAATCAGAGACAAGGTTCAGGGCCCCGTGTCCTGAGCAGCCAGGCTCTGAAGTGCTGATCATTGCAGATCAGCTGACTCACCGCCCATGTGTGTTTCATGATCACTGACGTGCAAGGCAGCGAGCATGAGTTGCTGCACTAAGAGCTCTAGGTTGAAAACGTAATTCTAATGAGAAGCGGCACAGCGACAGGAAATGTTTGCTTTCCAGGCAAAAAGCAGGCTTCATGCAGAAGCACCTTCGACCCTTCCAGCAGCAGTGACAAAGGCATCCCTCTGCTTCCTCTGCCCCCAGTGGCTGAGCACCGAGACCCACTGCATCTCCCTGTCCCTGGAGCCCACCCCGCCTACCCGTGGCGTCCACCTGCGGGGCAAGTACGAGATCTGAGGATAGCAGTGTGAATCCTCTAATGTACTCCCTGGGCCCCACTTATCATCAGCCCTGGGGCTTGGTTGGTGCTAAGGCAGGTGCATTACAGGGTTAATCAAATGACTGGTCTCTGCCATCCTCAGCACAGGGAAAAGGGACAAGTTGACATCAGAACATGAAAACGCTGCTCAGAAGAACATGTAGAGGATTTACTTTATGCTAAGCATTGAGGGAGGGAGAGAGAGAGAGAAAGAGAGAGAGAGAGAGAGAAGGAGGGAGGAAGGGAGGGTGGGAAGAAGGGAGGGAGAGAGGGAGGGAGGGAGGGAGGGAGAGAGGGAGGGATTCCTCAAAGGTGGGGTAGCCTGGCTAGCCTGGGGCATGGAGGAGAGGGCCTTCCAATGCAAGGGAGTTGCTAGGCCTGGGCATTTTCACACAGTTAGCCACCCTCAGGGTCCTTTTTCCTCTTACTTGGCTACAGTTGGCAGGATAGAAGAAAGACTGGATTTCCTCTGCTAAGTCAATTCTATTATTATTTGGCTTTGTTCTCATTTATCATCTTAATGCAACCTACTAAGTAAAGGTGTTCCATACCGTGGATTAAGTTTTCTCTTGCTGTTTCTGTCACAGCTCAAGTGGGTCCTATGCTATTTGTCTTGGCACCAGTGCCTATGGCATCTTCATTCTTGTTTTCATTAGCGGTCATTTAACAAATCCTTAGCTTTCTTTTCTTTGTTCCCTTTCTCTCTCTCTCTCTCTCTCTCTCTCTCTCTCTCTCTCTCTCTCTCTCTCTCTCTCTCTCTCTCTCTTTCTTTCTTTCTCCTGGGTTTAAGGAAATCTCTGACATCTATCCAGGAAAGTCAGCTAAAGAAATTCCCAGACAGTGGAGGGATAGTTAGAGCTCTGTCAGCTTGTACTGCCTTCAGAGAGCTTCATTAATTCCCCCCAAAATACAACAGAAGTTAAAATAAATATTTCCAAAGTTATATTTGGAAAATATACTATACAATGTTATATAGTAATAGTATATTATGAGGTACTATTAAAATTTTACTCCCACTTCCCTTTTCTGTACTCAATTATAGGCTATTAGTTTACTTTGGGGCATCAAATAACTCTTTATTTCTCACTGACTGAATTTTTATAGTCACCCTTGCCCCAGCTCTTTGTCTTGCCCTAGGCCTGCTGTGCCCATATCAGTCCTGAGAATTTCGGGAAGGGGGTGGGGAAGTGCCTTGCGAATATGGGTAAGAATCCAAACACATTCTGCTAATCTCAGGGTTTGGTGAAACTCTTTGCTCAGAAACTTTATGGCCAGTGGGAATTGATGGTTTGTGTTTACTCTTCAAATAAAGGAACCTTGGAGGTAGAAAAGGGCATTTTCTGTGGAGCTGCTACTTCTGAAATCTTGGGCCCTCTTCCTTATCAGGCCCATTTATTACAGGTTTCATAAATGTTTTATGAGGGACTGAGGCACTGCTGACTGGGGTGGTGGCAGCTGTCTCCACTTTCCACATTGTTGACAAGATCAAAGGACAGATTTACCACCTGATAAGATGGAGCGGATAAGATAGGGCAGATCCTGAACTGACTTCTTGCCTCCATGCACAGCAGCAAATAGGATTGGCTTCGCCTGGTGCCTTTCCATGCTTTGGTGGAAGGCCTTTGTTTCTCGCATCATTTACAGGACCAACTAGACCTGCCCAGCAATTTCTGGGCCCCGAAGCCAGCAACTAATTCTCCTTCAAGAGCCTTAAATGTGTTCTAAATGTATGTTTTCAATATATTAAACATTCTATGCCTTTAATGATTTTAACATTATAAAGATTTAAAATATCTAAAAACATCAGAGAACTTCAATTCTTACTCCGTTCAGACAACTGACAGTATTTTTTTTTTTTTGGAGACAGGGTCTCACTTTGCAGTTCAGGCTGGCTCTGAGCTCACTATGTAGCCCAGGCAAGCCTCGAACTCAGCAATCCTCCCGTCTCTGCCTCCTGAGTGCTGGGATTACAGGCGTGAGCCACCACGCCCGGCCAACTGACAGTAATTTTAAAGTAATGTGCAATGAAAAGGGAAAAATGAGTACATCAAAGTAATTTATGAGCAAATAAATCATCTCTAGAACATTTATATTTTCAGGCAGAGAGATTGTATTGACTTTATTTCCAGCCATTGTTGACTTTTACCACAATTGCCTTAACAATCATTGACAATGTTCTTTTAATTTGTCGCATTATTATTGGTCATAGGAAACTTTCTTTTATCACTAGAAAGCTCTTTTTTGAGGCAAAGGGAGAGATTCTCTTCTGAGTGAAAATAAGTTTCTCTGGCTCTCCAGAAATGCCTCACTTTGCTGACATGCTGGAATCCCCAAGCCCGTGTTCTTCTGGCTTCTGCCACTGCTGGACCACATGGGTGGATCCGGACACATCTGCCTATTTTCGGATTCACTTTGAAAAGTGCCAGCATGTTTCAGCGGCAGTGCCGGGATCCAGATAACCGAGAACTGCCTCTGGAGTCTACCCTCAGCAGTACACGAAGGGGCTGCTCTGTGACCCACACTGTCCTACAAAGATTGTGCAGCAGGCGCTGAGGACAGTGGTGACAATTCTGCCGACCTTGGCCACCCGCTTCTGCACTCAGCATCTCCTTATTCCCATTCAGAGGGCCTCCTTCCTCTGGGCTCCCTAAGCTTTCTCTGCTGAGGCACTCTCTCATGCCCCGCCCCCCCGCCTCCCTCCCTTTGTCTCCATCTGTCTTCCTTTAAGATACCTGCAGGTGTGTACTGGTGAAACAGTCCCAGGGATGGTGAGAATGCCAGGCAGCACTCTAATTCATGATGTCCTTCTCTCCTCTCTCAAAGTCAGAATTTTGTAGAGAGTGGAGTGACAGGGGTGGCACTTCAGACTCTGGCTGAGGACTGTGGCACTATTCCCCACATTGGGCATGACTCGGGACTCACATGTGAGATGTGGTGGTCTTCCTTGCCACCTCTTTGGCTTCATGCTCTGGCATCTGGGTCCAGGCGCAGGTGCACAAGTAGTTTAGAGATGGCCCTTGCCCACTCCAGGCGTGGGATGAAGGCAGGGGCTCCATCTTCTAACTCACATCTGGAAGACAACAGCAAGTCTGTCTCTGAAAACTCCTCCCAGGGTTTGCATTGTTTGTTCAAGGGCAGAAGGATCAGTTCTGGAAGGTCTGGAACACTTTACAGGGGAAAAGACACCTGAAAAAGCATTTGGAGAAAAAAAGTGAAAGAAGTGCTTTTTAAAAACTCACATGCAAGGGCTGGGGATTTAGCTCAAGTGGTACTGTTGCCAACCTTGGACGTACAAGGGCCCAAGTTTGATCCCTAGTACCACAAAACTAACTAACTAACTAACTAACTAACAAAAAAAAAATAAACCCTCACATGCAGGGATGTATGCTTGGGTAGTTTTCAAATTATAATCATGGGTGCCCTCTTCTTAAATCCCTCATTTAAAATTAACCCCCAAGGGTGGGTGGTTGTAGGAGGGAAAGAGAATGGGAAAAAATGAGAATCAAGATGTGTCATGTACAGGTACAAATTCTCAATGTGAAATATGATTATAATGTATACTTAAAATGTACCAATAAACTCAATTTAAAAAATAAAATTAACCCCCAAATATTCTCCCGGGGTCCCAGCTCCTCTACCCCAGTTCACACAGTAGAAGGAAGCTAAGACAGCTTTGTGTAGACCTCATTTCTTTGCCAACATGGGCAAAGCAGGTAAAGACTGTATATATTTGTTTAAAATGCAGATTCTAGACCCATAGCAGGCTGCAGCAGCCTAGGAATCCTCATTTGAATGTAGCCCCCTCCCCATGGTTCTGAAGTAGGACACTGACTTGTATCTTGGAAACGCTGACCTGGTGGAATCAATAGCCAGAGTTGGAGGTAGGAGAGCCACTTCCTAGTCTCCTGTCTGCCTGTAGTCTGCAACATGACCTTGGACAAGTCACCTCACTCAGTGAATTGTAAAAGCTTCAAGGCACGGCCCCATCCCTCCAACCCCAACACCAGTCTCAAAATACAAGCCATCCAGGTTGGTATCTAGTTGTTTTGTTCAGTTCAGAGTTGGGGGATGCCAGATCCCTGAAATCCCTGTATTTCGAGCCGGGAAGAGAATGGCTCAAGCTCTCCCTGATGGCATCACATGCCAGTCTGACCTTGGATTCCTACAACAACCTACAAAGCCAACTGGCTACACTGACCACATTTCTGTTTTCTGTGCCACAAATCCTCCTCCCCACAGCTTCTTGAGCAACATCATGTGGTGGCCGAGGTCCTGGGTACTTGATTTGAGTGTCTGTCATTTCCTAGCTACGTGATCTTGAATGAATCCTTTAGCCTCCTCTAGCCTAAGTATTTATATCTTTAGATGAGGATGATAATAATAATGATATCCTCTTGTAGGGTTTGAGGGGCAGTATTTGAAGGAGTTAATATATATAAAATGCAATCTGTGTGCCCTGTACCCAGTGACTACTGATATGTGTCACTGTTACCGTTACCATCCATATAACACACTGTGGTTCACAGAGAGCTTCTACAGACACTACCTGTTCCTGTGATTTTTCACAGGCTTCTAGAGGAAAGAGGGGGCAAGCAACTCCACTGTACGAATAAAAATGTTCTGACTCCAAGGAATTGTTGAGGGTCACAGAGCTAATTTCTTAACTGCTTTGAATTCCAAGGCCAGAGCTATCTCTCATTCACAAGGGTTGTTTGTATCGTATTTGTGGTTGGTAAGTCTCCTGTTTTGAAAGGATCTGGGTTCGTGCCCACTGTTTTGTCCCACAGCAGTGTTGGGAGCTGTCATCATCCCAGGTACACCAGTGCCACGTCTGTGTACAGTGGGATAGCTGTGTGTGCCGATGTCTCCATTTTCCCATAATGCCCCTGTGCCCAGGTCACTGTCCCCTCCCGGGATTAAGGTACTGGCAAATGAGAAGCTGGGCTGAGAGCAGTTCCAGGTTGGGTACTAGGAGTATAAACTCCAAATGGCCTCTTTGCACTGGGAAGCCCCATGTCTCTAAAGAGCACAGACGTGTTCCTCAGAGGATGGTGTGTGGGGACTGAGCTCCAATCCAGCAGCCAATGGTACAGGCCCTCTCCAGAAAGGGAGGCCTGTTTCTAGAATGATACTATGGTACAGGCGTGAGACAGGCCAGCCTGGAATACCAGGCCTCTGAAGGCTCATCTATTTTTTAGAGCCTCTAAGTGACACTGGGTACCCCGAGGAGGACCTGGGGTGTGAGAAGGTGGTCCAGCTACTTCTCCTGCTGAACTCAGTCAAGTTCTCTAAGGAAAGCCCCTTGGCCCATAGAGAACCTCTGGAAAATACCACCATTTTTGCATCGTGGTCTTAGCTCTAACCAACTCAAGGAAACACTAAAGATTTTGATTTTGTGTTCTAGATGGAGAAAAACACGTACCGATCATGACTTCAAAGGCATTGGGGAAATTGCTAGGCCTGAGAGCAAAAGCTTGGTAATTTGAAATGCATAGAGCTCCATAGATGAGGGAACTCATTTTCTTCAGGAATGTTGGGCTCAGAAACACACAGGCCATGAGATCCCTTCCATGTGGTCACATAGCTGACTGGAGACACTGCGGAGACAGTTTCTAGAAGTAAATGGTCCATCAACTTCCTCCCACTCTTCTGAAATACAAGAGTTTCTTTCCAGGATGTTGGCATGTGGCTCACAAGGATGGTAGGAAGCTGGTAAGCTTGGCAGCCCAGGCTATGGGCTGGTGGGCACCCCTTCTTGTAGATATAGTCCACCACGAGCTCCAGCCACAGGGAATCAGACCCTCCGAAGAGGAGTGGTAGCTGCCGTTGGCGAAGCAACTGCAGGCCAGTCCCCACACACCAGCTTCTTATGGTCCAGCCATAGGGGCTGGGCCTAGGCTTTGGGTGGGAGGGGGCTGTTGAAGAAAGCCACTTTTATTATCCGTGCAATTGTTTCCGAAACATTATCAGCTCAGATTATTGGCCACAAATTTTCATCTGAAATCACCATAATAGGCTTTTACAGTGCAGTAAAAAGCATATTAGTTGATCCTTGGGTTGTCTCGCCTCCCATTCATACTACTGTTTTATCAATATTGCCATAATTTGACACTTGAGAGTAGAGGAAGATTGTAAAATGTCCATAGATCCTGTAAACCGTACTAAATGGAGATTAGTGTTACTCCTAAGTTTAAACCCCAGTAAAAGATAATTAAGTTGATGGGCATGGCTGTAAATCTCCCTTTTATCAAGTGCTTCTCTCTGTGAGCAGTCTCTAGCCTTATTATTTTACAGCGCCATTAATGTCCTGGCGGGATCAGCATCTTCAAGGAATGTTACTCCTTTTGGCGAGGAGACAACAAGATGAGCTGCTTGTTCACAAGAGTCCACGCAGGCCCCTGCCTCCCCTCCTTCTGCCATGACGTGAGTGTGTGTGGAGGGGTTGCCTGGCAGACAGGAGCGGGTCCAGGCAGCCCAAGGGCACCCCCTGCCCACTGCCTGTTCCAATCCCTGGCTTGCTTAGGGGCAGCCCTGGGTTTCTGAAGGCCACCATTTCTGAAAGCAGTGATTTTTTTTTTTTTTTTTGAGATAGGGTCTCACTTGTAGTGCAGGCTGGCTCTGAGCTCACTATGTAGTCCAGGCAAGCCTCGAACTCAGCAATTCTCCTGTCTCTGCCTCCCGGATTACAGGCGTGAGTCACCACACCCGGCAGCAGTGATTTTCTTGATGCTGTTGTGGAACCTCTGTTTCCTGCTGAGTGGTCTCACTTGTGGTCCAGTAATGTTGCTTCTGGGGAAAACAAAACTGACAGATCACATTTCAACCCAGGCAGCTGAAATGCAAGCATTCTTAAAAGACAGCACGTTTGGTGCCCATGGATGGGAGAGACCCCAGGATGTCAAGCTGTGGCTAAATGGCCCAGTCTTACTTAGCAAAGCAGTTCCCCGCACACAGGCTGGCCAAACCTCTTCTGCCTATGACAAGGGATGGTGCCAGGGCTGAGCAGAGCATTTGGCACTGGGGCAGTGAAGAAGCATCTCCACAGTGTAGAAGCACTCTGGGAAGTGTCCCTGGGCTCCCTTGCTAAGGAAATGCTGACATGGGGTCTCCATCACTACCCACCCTTCTCACCCCACCCGCTGATCCAAGCCTTGGCTGGGAAGAGCTGTTTCCTGGTCCTGACTTCCAGTCATGTGCAGAGGCTGCAAATGTTGAATCCACATGTCTGTCCAAAGCCAGTTCACCACCCCTTTGAACCCTTCTCCCCAGAGCCACTGGAAGAAGTGTCATCTGATAGTACTGGGGTTCAGACACGTGGCCAGGGGGCAGGCAGGGTGAAGGGGAGCAGGGGAGGAGGTGCTGTGTCTCTAGCCTTAGCCAGGGCCTGCTCTGTCCTCCATCTTTGGAGCTCCAGATGCCACTGGAGAAAGATGGTGAGTTCCTTGGGCACTGCGTTTTCCTGGGCCCTTCAGAGATTCAATTGGCCTCCAGGTATTTATTTAGAAGTCTTCAAATCCCAGTTGAAGAGCATGCCATTATTTATGGGACAGACAGCCTGGGGGGGCCAGTGCTGTTTCCCAGAGCTGCTCCTAGCCTTGACTGTGACCTTGAATTGGACCTGTAGGTTACCGGGTTTAGGGCCTTCGGGTTGGCTGGTTGATGAGGCCAAGTTCTGAGGCCACTTGGGTGAGCCGTGCTCTTTGGTTGGCCTTGAGTGGAAACTGAAACACAGGAACAAGGAAATTGCACCACAAGGAGTCATGTAGGAGATGGGATTTGGCTCCAGCAGATAAACACGCACTTTTTTTTCCCCGTTTTTATTGCTTGAAGCCAAGTGATATGTACCTTGATTGGAATTAGCAGGCTGAAAGTTCAAGTGATAAGCAGCTTCTTAGGGCAAGAGGCTCCACCAGGCCGGTGTGGGGGCTTGTTGGAGGCCCGGGATGGGTTCATCACCTTTTGAACCTTCAGACTGCACAGCAGGTGCAGGGCTGCTCTCTAGGGCCAGCTTACCAGGCCCAGTAGCAGGAGTGTGAGCAGAGAAGACGGCCTGCCTATGCAATGGCTGCATCTCAGAGCACGAGGTGGTCTGCTGTGCGCTCTGATGAAAGCTGGTCTGGGTCTCCAGAGTGGAGAGTAGCGAATAGTGAAGCCCTGTTGGTGCCCAGGTTCAGGCTCCAAAGCCGGCCTGGGGCCTAGGCTTGATGCAGGGAACCCAAAGAGGAGTTCAACAGTAGGCTCATGAATCGTGTCTCTCTCTCTCTATGGGACCGTGTCATTTTTAGGACCATGTCACTGGGAGCACTGCATGACATGCTCGTTAAAAGTGCAAGCCTTGGCCCCTTCCCAGGCCTACTGAGTATGGGATCGTGCAGGGAAGCTCATACACTCATCTTGGCAGCTACTAGCCCATGTCCTGACACCAGGCCCTGATGAGGACAGATCAGAGCCCTGTTTCAAAAAGTGAAAAACCTCATTTTCTCTGGTTCAGAATCCATTCAGTTAAGACTTCCTTCCAAGCACTCTCCAGGCTCTCAGATTATAACTGGGGGTGAGTCTCAGGCCTGGCCCTTGTGGGGCTCCCAGGAAATGGAGAAGACAGACAAATGTTATACAGAATGTAGTGACCCAGGCAGCCCAGGGTTCTCTAGTGGCCAATAGGGCCCTTAGTGCAGCCAGGTTTCTTCTGATCCTGTTGTGGAGTGTGTACTTGTGGGTGCATGAGGGTATGTGTGCAGGGCAGGATTTGGGGTTATGTACTTGAAGACCCACTGGCCTGGTTCTCGACCTTGTGCTGCTTCTGTCCTCCTGGCCTCACCTTGGAAAATTCTGCCCATTAAAGGTTTAATATCAGACAAGATGTGTTTTCCTCTCCCAGAGCACTTTCTAATGGCATGCCTATATGCCACATTCGATAGTGTATTGCTTAAAAGTGCCACCTTTAATTCCTTTCCAGAAGGAAAGAAGGAAGAAAAATAAGACAAGGAAAATAACAAAATGATGACGATGACAACAACAAACAAAACCTTTGGTGCTATAGCCCAAGTCAAACCCTAGGAAGATGAGACCGAGGCAGACCGTAAATATTCTCCGTTGCTTAAGCTAATAAACCCAACTATCTTGAAGAGCAAACACCATATTGTTTTGCCAACTATTAGATTTTTACTACTCGCCAATAAAGTGAGCACTTTATTCCTTTCAAATAATATTCTACTCATTGTTTCCTAAAGATTAGCAATTGAAAGAGATGTCAACAGTTTTCACTCTTTAAATTAAGTATAATAGGCTTTTATAGCATAGCATAAAGATATCAAGGAGAAAAGCTGCAATCACGGCAGCTCGATTTTTCTTTTATCTATTACTATAGCCCCAATCTGACACTTGTGAGCAGAGGGAGCTTGTAAAGGGCCAGCGGACCCCATAAAGCCAGTGACACTTAGATTAGTGTGACAGCTCATTTTAGGCACTGTAAAGTGATCATTTAATTAACTAATGGGGCTGTAAGCATGAAGGTTTATCTAATTAGAGTGCTTCATCTTGCCTCCTGGTCATTCCGACTGGCTGTTTACATATCAGCACCAGCCTGCTACAGATGGACTTGCCAGCCTCTGCCACTGTTTCTGTGGGGAGGGAGGGAAGTTGATCAGAGTCTTTCCACACAGTTTTAAAGACATTGCACACACTCTCTCTTGGGGTGTTTGATACACTGTCCATCAATCTTTTAACAAGGTAGATGCTGTGACAGTAGATCTGGAAGGGAATTTTTCCCTCTTTCAATCTGCCAAAGGTAGACTCGTTTTCCCTGTCCGCTGGACAACCAGGCCCACCTCCTGCACAGAAGGTGCGGGGCATGAAGGAGGGCCAGGCGTCTGTTTACAGCTCCAGATTCCAGGGACCTCCTTGTGGGAAATCCTTGTAGAGAAATATACCCCTGTCTCCTGCTTCTCTCTTCTTCAAGGACCTGGCAGGCCAAGGAGCTGGGGGGAGGGGTCAGTGTAACCTCTGAGTCGGGACCCAGCCCAGAGCATTCTCAGCCTGGCAGACCAGAGCTGCCTGGCAAGGGGGTGGCAGGGGGCCTGGGACAGGGAGCCATGTGGGGGCCAGGTCTTCACGTCCAGTCTTCCTGCAGTCCTTCTCCTTATGTGCTGCATTCTGGAACAACCATCTATCCTGAAGGCTTTTCAGACTCACTTGGAAACATTTTTTTCAAAAATTCATAAAATTATTTTAAATGGTAATGTATATATGTATAATTTATATATATATATATAGTTTGCCATATTAACTGCTTTTACATATGCAGTTCAATTGCATTAAGTAAATTCACATTATTGTGCAACCATTATCACCCTCCTCTTGACTTTACCTCATAAAACCGAAACTGGCCATTCTCATTAAACATTAACTGCCCGCCCCCACCTCCTGGCAGCCACCACCCCCCTTGCTGCTTGTATTATTCTGACCTCATGTGAGTGGAATCACATGGTCACGTCCTGTGGATCTGGCTTATTTCACTTAGCATAACGTCTCTGAGGTCCATCCATGCTGTAGCATGAATCAGAATTTCCTTTAAAGTCTCAGTCATATTCCCGCGTATGTTGATACCTCATTCTTTTATTATTTATCTGTTGTATTAATTCCATCTTTTGGTCACTGTAAATGGTGCTGTTATGAACAGGGGTGTACAATGAAATAATTCCTCCTTATCTGGAAGGTATATATTCCAAGACCCTCGAGATGCCTGAAACTGCAGATGGTACAGAACACTACATAGTACTTGAACATAAACACTGATATTATAGCAGTTGACCTGGTAACCAGGTGACTAACAGGCAGGTAGTTTATACAGAGTGGACACACTGAACAAAGAGATAATTCACACTATGGGCAGGATGAAGCAGAACAGTGTGAATTATTATGCTATGAGGAGTATTGCACAATTTAAAACTTAGGTATTGCTGATTTCTGGGAGTTTTCATTTCATATTTTCAGACCATAGTTGACCACAGGGAATCTGAAACTGTGCAGAAAGAAACCCTGTGTAAACAGGAACAGCTGTCTGTGATTGAGTCCTTGTTTTCATCTTTGGAACATATACCCAGAAGCAGGGTTGGTGCATCACACGGTAATTCTAAGTCTGAGGAACAGCTGTACAATTTACCCTCGTGACCACATCATTTTATTTATCCCCACCAGCAATATGCAAAAGTTTAAATTTCTGCATATTTCTCATCTGCACTAGTTATTTTCTGTTTTAAATAATTGCCATTCCAGTGGCTGTGAAGTGGCCTCTCACCGCGGTTTTGATTTGTACTGGTAATTGCACAACTTTGAAAATTCTAAGGTGCGGAGAGCATTGAGGCTGAGAACCACTGAGTCAATGCCTTTTATAGAGCATGTATTACGTGCCTGGTTCTCTTCTGATACCAGTGTCTGTCATCCAATTGTTCATCACAGTAACTGCGAGAAATGGCAATCAGTGCTTTGCTTGCAGACCACAAAATTAAGCAGACAAAGCAAGGCTTTCTCAGCTCGTTGTTGGCGGGCTGAGCTTCCAGTGCAGAGGCTTCCCGAGCCCTGCTCCCCGACTTCACGTCATCCCCAAAGACTGTCGCATGCGGCACCTTGCTTGGGGAGGAGAAAGTATTAAAGGACATTATGGGGCAGCAAATCGCCTTGAGTCAATGTGGCTTGGGAGCAATATCAAAATTCTATCTTTACTTAAAGAGTTTTTTTTTTTCCACATCACATTTTCAGGAACAAAGATAAATAGTGGAGGCTTGCTGAATTCTAAATAATCGTACATATTTCCCTTTTAACTAGTAGATTATTTTGTAATGATTTATGAACTGAAGCCCATGTTTTTCAGGAGGAAGAGCCTACGATGGGGCCACATGTGGGACAACACTGCCATCGCGTGGAAAATGGTAACACAACAGCTCACACCAGTAGGAGTGAATCCTAATACTGGAAGTGAGAGCTCCCCCTGCAGGACTTAGATGGGTTTCTGGTCAAGGGCAGGTGAAGGGCCATGCTCTTTCTAAAGGTTTCTATTCTACTGGAGGACAAAGTCAGAGTCATGTTTCTGGAGTGACAAAGGCCACTGCCACACAGTTCTTGTTCCTTTCGTCACCTGCTCATAAGTTGTGGGAGAAACCAGGGGCATTGATGGAAGGTAGTTACTACATACCAGAAACCCAAAGACAGCAAGGAAATAGACAGAAACTGCCTCAGATGTCTGGACTTTGTTGCTCTCTTCTCCTCCCTTAAAGTTTTAGCCCGGTGAGTCACGTGGCCCCCAAGATATATGACAGTGCTATGCCGGCTTCCCAGGTCCTCCAGCCACTGTGCAAACAGGACATGAACGGTCAAGACTAAGTTCACCCAGACAGCTTTCTTGAGCCTTGGGGAGTCTGCGTCACAATGATCTAAGGTTCCTTTTGTCCATTGCTGCCTAACTATTTCATTTAGATTGTGTGTATGTGCCCTCTCTCTCTTGCTGAACTCAGACAAACTGATAATGAGTGCATAGTGAACCTTCTTTACAACCAGTGTGGCAGATCACAAAAATTTGTCCTCCAACCAACAGCTAAGGGCCCAGGATCCCCCATCTACCATCTCCTAATCTTCCATTTGTGGTTTTAATACTCTTTTGTATTAGCTGATGGAAGGGCAGAGAGCCCAGAGACCCAAACACAGAAAAGTATTGTGGCCAAGTAGGTGTGTTATTTCTGTTCACAGCTCACTGGCTGGCACATAGTCACATGACTATGTCTAGGCAGGAAGGAGTCTGGGAAACAGGATGTAGTTTTGGAAGCAAGAAAAGTAGGGGTGGCAGACAACAGCTGGTGATTCCTGCCTGGGGGGTGATATGGTACAACTGAGTAAACTAACCCCACCAGGACTCATTATGCACAGAACAAGTTAGCTTTTATGTCAGTTTAGAACAGGAAGCTTTGCATGAAAAGATGATGGTACCTGTGGGTGGCCTATCAGCTCTCAACAGTGTCCCATTATGGGCAGAAGCTGCAGCACTGGAATAAAGCAGGAGCTGTATTCTACATTCTCAGTTACTGCAGTGGGACAGCTTGAGGTACAATGAGCATCCTCCTTTAAAAGGGCAAGAAACCAGCAGGTGAACAGGGTGGGCTCTCTTGCACACAAGGGACTGGTTTCATTGGGCCAGCTTAGAGAGGGGTTGTTTGAGTGGCCCATGTGAGACACTGCAGGCCCCAGGTAACAGATGCCATTGGGCATGTTCTTGGACTTCTTGTTGCATGGGGAGAGACTGAGAGGGACTTTTCCTAAATCAAGCTTAATTAGGCCCCATGACGCAGGTGGGGAGCCCCCTGGTTGCCAAGCCGTGAATCCTCCTAGAAGTGGAGGCAGAAATGGCTGTGAGAAAACCTGTATCAAGGTATCGGGGCTCAGTGTCTGGGGAGGGCTGCTTCCTGGCTTGGATCCTCTCTGCAGGACACTTGAATGGTACGGAACCTAGAGGTTGTCCAAATGCTGTGTGGAAGATATGCTCTCTAGCTGGCAGTTCTACAAGGAGGTGGAGGTGGAAACTTTTTTTTGAGACAGGTTCTTGCTTTGTAGTTCAGGCTGGCCCTGAGCTCAGTATGTAGTCCAGGCAAGCCTCAAACTCTCTGCAATCCTCCTCCTCTGGCCTCCCAAGTGCTAGGATTACAGGTGCGAGCCACCATGCCTGGCATTGTGGTATGTGGTACTGAGGATTAAATTCAGGACTGTGTACTCGAAAGAGAGGTGCCAGAACCATTGAGCTAAGTCCCTGGCACTTGGAGGTGGAAACTTCAAGAAGTAGAAGCCCACAAGGACGTGTGAGAGGGAGACTGGAACTCGGGCCCTCCTTCCTCTATCTTTTTGCTTTTCAGCCACTGTGAGGCTAAAGACTTTTCTCTATCATGCTTCTACCATGATGAGAGTCCTTGCTACAGCGCCAAAGGTGACAGGGTCCAGTGACCCTGGACTGAAACCTCTAAAGCTGTGAGTCCAAATAAACCTTCCTTCTTTGTTTCCCACATTACTTTGTTACAGCAATGGAAAGCTGACTAATATTGATGCTAACACTACCTCAAAGTTTAATCACCTCCCCAAACCCTGGGACTCAGGTCTCAACTCATGAATTCTTCTTGGGAGGAGGGAGTAGACATTCAGTCTGTAACAGAAGTGGATATTTTATCATTTCTGAGTCCCTTTAGGTACCCAGTCCTGATTTCATGAGCCAGTAGTAACTACAAAAGCTCTCACCTGCTGAATGTTTGTATGGAAGCATCCACCTCTGATCTCTAGAACTATCCCAGAAGTGGGTCCCATGCCCCTGATGTTTTGTACAAGAGGAGTGAGAGCTGCAGGGCTGTGTAACTTGACCCTGCTGTGAGTGGCCCCTCCAAGGCTACAGGCCTCTGCTTCCCTCTGCTGCTGGAGGTGCCAAGCTCGCTTTTGCTTCTCCTGCCTGCCAGGGTTAGGGCCCTCCTTTCCACTGGCACCCCAATCTCAGTAGTGCTCACCTGGATCTTGGGGGTTTCAGGAGGGCTGGAAGTGCACATTCCTCTCTGTCTGTCCATCATGAACCTTTACCAGCCAATAGCTTTGCTTTTTCTTTTTCTTTCCTGGTTCTTGAAGCAAAGTATTTTTCTACTTGTAACAGATGTCATATATTGTAAGCCTGATATGTTGCTAAAAATATGATGAATGGTCATCATTTATTTTTTTTTCTGTTTCATATTTCTGGTGCTCCTGTAATCACAACTATGGTCCCCACCATAATTATGTCTTTCAGGCCCACGTTTGCTACCTCTGTCCCTACCCTCGTGTTTCCGCTCCCAGTCCCGCACACCGCCTCATTGGAGGAAGGCAACCTTCCCTTCTGCCTTCCCAAAGGAGGAGCAGGACAGGGGTGACATCCCCTCCAGGGCCAGGCCAGGGGTGCCATCTGGAATAATTCCTGAGATGCCAAGCCTCCAGGAGGGCCAGCAGCACTTAGCCTTTACTGCCCTTTTAAGCACATTTCAATGCTCCGGCCCCCTTGGGCAGAACTGCTGGATAAGAGCCTTCCTTCCAGGTCACGAAAATTCCTGCCAGGGCCTGCTCAGAGTGTGGCGTGTGCCAAGTGTCAGTCCTGTGTTCCTCGTCAGTGAGGCTTCCGGGCAGCGCGTGGATGACATAACTGTGTATGGCAGCTGCCTCGGCCCTGGCCCGAAAAACACTCAACCTTTGTTTCTACTTCCTTCCAGCCACTGGCTGGCTTGAGGACCTCCAGGGTTCACGGGGGAAGCGGTGGCTTTTACTGAGGACACAGTGTATTCGGGTCTGACTTGCATTTGCTTCAGCTCAGTCCGCACAGTGCCTCTGGAGCTGGCTGCTGCCCCTCCAGCCTCTCGCCATCCTACTCACTGAGTCCTGGCTGCCGTGGCTTCTCCTTGGCTCCTGTCTGAGCTGGACTCTGTCTTTGAGGACAGAAGCAGGCAGGGCTTCAGGGCTTGTTTGTACACTGCTCCCGTGAGGCCTGCCAGCCCCAACCCTAGTCTCATCCCATTGCTTAATTCCCTGTCAGTCCTTTGAAGAGGCTGTTGTCAGCCTCTCTTTATACAGAAGCAAATGGAGCCAAACAACCCCAGCAGCTCACCCAGACTGTAGGACCAGGGTGGAACCCCAGAAATCCTAGTGTCAAAAACCAGCTCCCCAGGGCCACCCACCCAGAAGGCTTTATGATTGTTGACCCTGAGGCTTTCAGGATGGATAGCTTCTTGCCTTAGGGATTTCGTGGAAAGTCTGAAACACAAGAGAAGATTTGTCAGCTGTAACTATTCACTCATTCCCTAGACTCAAGTGCTAAGTGCCATCTAAAAGCAGGTGACTTTGTGTAGACTATTTAACATCTCCCTGTCTTAGTGTGTTTGACTGGAAAGTGGGGTTAATAATGTTGGGAGGATGTAATAGAAGGTCTATGGCAAGGGCTGGATGTGGAGCACGAATAAGAAAACAGAACATAGAATGAGGAGGCCATGATTGCTGCTGCTCATACTATTTTATCAGCATGTTCCTGCCGTGCCTCCTAAGTACCCTGTGTGGGGATGACGTCTGACCTGCCCATCTATGTATGATGGAGTCAACAGGAAAGATTCCAGAAAGGGCCAAGCAGGCCCCACCGCTGCCGCATATGCAAAGAATCCAAGTCCACCAGAAGCCCTTGTCCATCTGGAAAGGGCTCTTGCCCAGGAGGCAGCGCTGGGGCCTCAATCCTCAGGTTGTGCTGCTCTGGATTCTTTGACACAGTGATGTTCAGTAAGAGGTCAGGTGGCTGCTAGAGTTCTTGGGAAAAAGGACCATGAAACCACAAAGCTCCGTCGCAGGCTCTGTAAAGTGATATCCACAAATATAACTCAAAAAGTACATATTCAAGCCTTAAGAACAGAGTAAAGAACCATTACCAGACATCACCTTTAGGGGGCACCAAAACTACCTCTTAATGACATGATACCGGGACAGGAAACTCAGGATGGATCTTTCAACACCTGAGGGTGTAGAGTGCACCCCAGGATATGACCTTTCACCTGAATCCAGTTGTGTATGTTTTAAAAGCCTGTAACAGTGGTGATTTTATTCTCATTCTTTAATTGTTAATATGCTTGTTGTACTCTGTCTGCCCTTCAGTGAAAGGACTGGAAATATGTGTTGAAAAAAAATTATTAATGAGCAGTAATTACTGACCACATGTGGAGCTCTGAGATAAGCAGCTCTAATCCATCACCTCTAAAGTCACAGCCCTGAGAAGGGATGCAGCTATTCACTCTCGTTTTGTTGTTGTTGTTAAATAAATTTCTTTATAACAAAAAATATATATATAAATGTACAGGAAATTGGAGAGCCCGGCAAGAGTAAAATGCATACCTTATATCAGCAATTCCTAGTTTTTTGCTGTATTTGCTCTGTCTACTTGGTTTTGGCTTAAGTATTTTAAGGTCTGATCATCAATAGGTATCTTAGAAAATGCCATTTGCCACTTAATCATAATGCCTTATAATAATATGTGAAATTAGCCCAAATTCTGTAGTATCTAGTGCCCACATGCAAATCTGCAGGTGGTATTTTAAAAATGGCTTTTTCAGGCCGGAGATTTAGCTCAGTGGTTCCGGAACCTGCATCGCAAACTGAGTTTGGTCCCGGTAACCACATATAATGCTAGGTGTGGAGACTCACGCCCACCAGCCATCAATACCACATACCACAGTGCCGGGCATGGTGGCTCATGCCTGTCATCCCAGCACTTGGGAGGCAGAGACAGGAGGATTGCTGAGTTCCAGGCTTGCCTGGGCTACATAGTGAGCTCAGAGCCAGCCTGAACTACAAAGCGAGACCCTGTCTCAAAAAAAAAAAAAAAAAAAAAGGCTTTTTCATGTAATCCAATGCCATTATCATAATGAGCAAAATTAACTATGAATCTCTAATATAATCCAATACTTTCTGCATATTGACATTTTTAGGCTGTTCTGAAAATATCTTTTACATGGGTTTCTTCCAACTGCAATCCAAGGAAGAAGCACTCTTAGCTATATTTCTTAGGTCTTTCGATTTAGGACTATTTTCCACACACCTCCCATCTCCTCTTTTTTTTTTCAACTTAAGTAAAAATTTATTGAGTGCCTATAATTGTGTGGACTTTTATTGGAGATACTGAAACTCAGGCATAAAACAGATCCCTGGCCTTAGGTACCTTATAATCTAGTCAGTATAATACAGATTAAAAACAGTAGACAAGTTACACATTAATGCTCAGTTACCAGAGTCCACATTAAAGACTTGCGATTTAAGTAATAAAAAATGGTGTCTAATCTTAAAATCATTTATAAAATGTATTTGGCCTTAGAATCCATAGCACTTCAAATAAGGTTAAGTTCCACTGCAGATAAACAGTCATAAAGATGATTATACACTGGGCCGGAGGGTTAGCTCAGCAGTTACAATGCCTGCCTCGCAAGCGCAAGGTCCTGAGTTCGATCCCCGGAAACCACATACAATGCTGGGCATGGTGACTCACACCCACCAGCAATCAATGCCACATACCACAGTGCCGGGCGTGGTGGCTCACGCCTGTAATCCCAGCACTCGGGAGGCAGAGACAGGAGGATTGCTCAGTTCGCGGTGGCTTGCTTGGGCTACATAGTGAGCTCAGAGCCAGCCTGAACTACAAAGTGAGACCCTGTCTCAAAAAAAAAAAAAAAAAAGATGATTATACACTGAAACACTTAGGCGCACCACAAGTGATTTTTGTTATTTTGAATCTTCTGATCTCTTCTTATTATGGTCTGAAGCCTCCATAATACTAATTTATCAGACAGAAGCACATCATCTTGTTGTTCTAGGTAACTCAGTAAATTCTCAGTCCATTCAAGTGCAGCTTTATGGCTGATATGCATCTCAGGATTCAGTTCTGGCTTTCTAGTCTTTCTGGAAGGCCTCTGCTCAGCAGCTGTGGCATGGTCCTCTGCACCTTCACTGTCACTCAGCACCTGACAGCTTGCATCATTACTCTGAGGGTCAAACCACTGATCAGTACTCTCAGTGTCAACATGTTCACAGTCTTCTGTATTATGCAGAACTGTTGCTAGGTGAGCAGCTAAGAGGGCTCCTTCATCAATGTTCATAACCGAATTTTCTCCATTGCCAGGGGAAAGTTTTCTCCGTGCTTTGGTTATGCTTTTATCATGTTCCAAGGCCTGGATACCTCATAAATTGCATCCAATGCTGTTAAGTTCTTCCAAAACATTTTTGGCTCAATTCCTTCATCCATGTACTTCTGGGGAAGTCCTGCTTGGTAATCTCTTTTTACTGTGGCCCAAACACCCTGGCTCTTTGGTTGAATTAGACTTGTGACATTTGCTGGCAAATATTTCACAATGATTCTGCCATCATCTGAACTCAACAGTTCTTCATTTGGAGGTACTGGGGGAAAATCTAAAAGAAGCACTGCTTTTGTTAGAAGACCCTTGGATCTCAAATACTTCTTTACCTGTGGCACAAAATATTTATCAAACCACTGCCTGAAAACAGACTCTTCTATCCATACACCTTTTTGACTGAAGTAAGTGACAAGAAGGTTTGAAAGATCAGTTCCTTTGAATGCACAGGTTTTTTTGTTTTGTTTTGTTTTTTGGTTTTTTTGCTTTCCCCACAACACAAAGATTAAGTTTGTGTAAACCTGTGGCATTTGCACAACACATTATAATGATCCTCTCTCTGCTTGACCTATACTCTGAAGTATTTCTCTCAGCACCAAGACCTAATGTTCTCGATGGCAGACATTTCCAGAACAACCCAGTTTGATCAGCACCATAAATCTGCTCTGGTCGTAGATTCTCTCTCTCAACATATTCCTGAAAGTTACCACAAAATTCACTGGCAGCAGCTTCATCTCCTTTTAATTTCGTTCCTTTACCAGCAGCCTTTGGGATACCACGGTGCTGTTTGAATCTAGTTAGCCAGCCAGATGACGCGTTAAAATCACCTTCCGTCCCTAAAGCATCAAAAAAGAATTTGACTTGTTTTGCACAAAAGGTTCCAGATACTGGAACCCCATCTGTCTTCTGTTGGTTAAACCACTCTATCATCACTCTATCAAGTTCCTCGTAGGTTGATGACTTCATAGATTTACATTTGCACAGCCCACTTGTGGGATCTGAACTGTTTGCATAGTTTATCATCCTTTCCTTATTCTTTTTAATATTATGAACTGTGGACGCACCAATCCCATATACCACAGAAAGTTTTTTGAAAGAGATACCTTCCTCAAGTTTCTTAATGTCAAGTTTGTCTTTAATTGTCAATACCACACGCTTACATTTCCCCAACATTTTAAGTGTCGAATATTACTTGACCAAGATAATGAACAGCTTAGATTTGAATACAGAGAGACCTGGGAAATGGAATCTTAAGATCCCTCCTCAGTGCCCTTAAAGTTAGTGTGATGGTCAATTTCCAGATGCCTAAGAGAGTCTCTTAGTTTTAAAACCTACATAGTTCCTACAATAAAGAATAGCATCGATTAACTTCATCTTTCTTTCTTCCCTCTCATATAAAGTGTTTTTTATAACTTTTGATCTTATGAAAGGCAAGAAATTGAACCAGTGCTACACTACTAAGATCTCTAAAATGGTCCTACTGCATACTCAGTTTCTGCCATCAGGCCAGATAGGGTTCTTTGCTAAAGACGCTAAAGACTCAGAATATTTTGGGATACGTACAAGAAAACAGAGTTTAGGAAAGACTTTCAAACTTAACATACAGGAAAATAGGAGAGAACATATTGCTTATGTTGTTTTTGTCAGGCAGTGAACTGTAACAAACACTGTCTTTTCTAGGAAAGGACTAGTACAGGGTCATGGGGAAGTGCTTAAAAAAGCATAACAAGGAGGTTAGAGAGCCGCACAGCAGTGAGAGGAGCGAGGAGGGGATAGTGCACAGGCAGAAAACTCTTGAGCCAACACAAACTCACACCTAACGGGTTTGGCTACTGCAAAGGAGAAAGGTGGGCAAGGGCTGGTGTCGCAGGACTAAGAGAAGCACCAAAAAACTTCACTGGTGGAAATCGGGACCCAAGTAGACTATGGGTGAAGGCGCGGGGAAGATGTTACGAGGCTCCTGCTGAAAGCTGATCCTCCAGGGTCCAGACGTCGTTCCTGCGGGGCTGCGTAGGTCCTTGGAGCCTCTGAAACCGCCCCAGATTAGGAGGGCAGAGAGAGGCCGCGCGGACGAGCAGCGGGGCGGCCTGCTTTTCCTCGAGAAGCCCAGGTTCTGCCCGGACGCCGGCGACTCGGGTGTCACCGCCGCAGCCGGTCAGCCAGCGGACGGCCGCTGGGCACAGGGCGCGTAGGTCCTCCGTGGAGCACTGAGAGCGGCCGGGTGGCACCGAGAGCAAATGGAGGCTCTCGGGGGGCGCTGACACCAGCCGCGGCAGCGACGGGCGCGTGGCGCTGGAGACGGAAAACCCTTTTTTTTTTTTTTTTAATGATATTGATTTTTTAAAGTTTCACTTTTTCTTATAATGCTGAGGATAGAGCCCAGGGCCTTGTGCAAGCGGAGCCTAACAACCGCAACAGCTCACCCAGACTGTAGGGCCATAGTGGAACCCCAGAAATCCTAGTGTCAGAGACCAGCAGCACTCCACCACTCCACTCTACTCGCGTGGCCATCTGTATCTCTTGGAACTCACCCAGATGTGTAGGTCAAAATTTAAGAACCAGCATTTGCTCCTTTTTTCCCCTTCTGTCATGTTCAACCTGTCAGCAGACCCTAACTGCCCACCTTCCGAACAGACGCTGGACCCGCTATGTGACACTTCCCGCTCACCTGGGCCAGTCCAGGCCCGGGCCTGGGACGCCGCTTGCCTGGTCTCTGCTTCTCCCAGCGCTCAGTCTTCCTGTCTGCCCGCTGTGCTGCAGCTCTGTACTTCATACAGGTATTTCACACACTCCTCTTTCAGTTGCTGTAATGTTTCCCACTTACCCGTGGCAGCTATAAAGACACTTCATGAACCAATCTCTAGCTTTCTTCTTTATTCATTTATTACTACTCTTCTTTCTTAAACATCACTATGTTAACCTCACTGGCTTCTGTAGAACATGCTATGTCTGTTGCCATGTTAAAGCCTTTTCACTTGCCTTCATCTCTGCCCAACGTGCTTCATCCCAAACTGTCACGTAGCTCATCAGGACCTTTGCCGTCTCCTCCAACAGGCTTTCCTCAACCACCTTTCCTTATTACAGTTTTGAGACAGGGTCCTATTGTAGAGTTCAGGCTGGCCTTGACCTCATTTTGCAGCCTGGGTCGCCTCAGCCTCCTCAGTCCTGGGATTAGAAATAGATGCCAACACCTTTTGTAGAGCAAAAATACTCTCCACATTCTGTCCTTAGCCTTGATTTTTCTTCATAACACTTGATACATATTTGCTTACATCCTATTGCCTCTCTTCGTCATTGAAATGTACACTCCATAAATTCAGGGACTTTATCTGTTACTAGTCACAGAATAACCAGGACACGCAGTAATGCCCTGTGCACAGCACAGATCTCAGTGAATACCAATTACTCAATAATACTGTTTTTTCTTTAATAGAAATAAAAACCCACAAAAATGAGCCTTTAATGACAAAGACAAATTCAGCTTCATTGCTCTCATATAATATTAATTTAATTAAAGAGGGAGAAAGTTTCAACAGCACCAAAGCAAGTTCTGCTGCTACTCTAAACTTCATGTTCCCTAAGCTGTGTTTTAGACCTGGGTGCCGGGAGTGGATGCAGATTAAATTTTATTTTTGGCAAGAAAACTTCATAGATGAGTCTGTGAACATCGTACTGTATCATCAATAAGAAGTAACCATATGGTAGTCTACTGCTAATGCTGCCAGGTTTGATCACTGGGCTGCAGGGAGGCAGCTCAGTCTCTGGTTTGTAAAGCTGTGTTTCTTCCCTGTGACCAGCAGGTAAGCTGGGGGCTGATTCTCTGGTGTCATGTGACTGTCCAGTCACTGTCAACCATTCAACAGTCACTGGTGAAGTTAACTCTTTCAGAAATTTTCAGATGGTAATTTTTATATTCTGTCAGTCCTTCCACATGGAGCTTTCCTTCACTAGCTGGGCTATTTGTTTACTATTAAAAAGTACAATTCCCACTAAAAAGGTTGAAAATAGCATATTTTTTCTTTTTAATTACCAGCATTCAGGAAAAAAGGAGATGATATAATAGATACCTCCAACATTGGTAAGTATGGCATTTATTTTATATTTTGTTCTTTAGTTTTCGGCCACGCTCTTATCATTACGGATTCATGGGGTTTTATATATTCAGTATATTTCAATCAATAATGATCATTCTTTTTGGTTCTCTAATTATGTCAGCTGTGGCCAGCCACTCTCAAAGTAGCTATCATGTGGGTGATTGCTTAATGAGCGGGACTTGATTATTTAATGAATTGAATAAGCTGGTAGCAAGCTAGAGGCTAAGAAACAAGGAGAGGGGGAAAAACACCTAGAGAGTTTGGAATGCAACCCACAAGGAAAAATTAGGGCGTGATTAACTCAGAGCTTTAGGATCAGACCAAAGGGCAGGGTTATAACATAGCCCAAAGGCAAAGTCTGGATTATGGAGAAAAAGGGGGGAAAAAGAGGAAATCCCTACATTGAGGAAGGTTTTATGTATGACAGTACCTGGACTGGTGACCCAGAGGGCGGACCACAACTCAGGTACAACCCGATAGCTGATTCAGATTGAGGGTTAGGCTATATATAAGATAAAAAGGTCCAGAATAAGAGTGCTAGGTAAGAATGATAGGGAGGAGAAAGTACTACAACTAGCCTGAAAGTTGGACTTCTCAATGTGAAGCTTTAGTAGGCAATACCAACAGGTATACAGTAAATTAATATCCAAGGATGAATTACATTTATTTGAAAGTCAGTAAGGCTCTTTCTATGTATGTTACAAAACATGGGTCTGGCTAGGTATTGTGGCACCTGGCTGTAACCCCAGCTACTTGGAAGGGTGAGGCAAAAGGAATGCAAGCTGGAGCCCAGGTTGGGCAATGTAGCAAGACTCTGTCTCAAAACAAAAAATAAAAAGGGTTGGGGATGTGACTCAGTAGTAAAGTACCCCTGGGTTAATTCCCCAGTAGAACTGAGCTGAGTTAAACCAGACTAGACCAGTTTCCACATCGCTCCAGCCTGGAGCTCTCTTGCAACCAGGGTGAGAGCAGAAGGCCATAGAAACTCCATCTACTTGTCTGACCATACTGGGTAAGCACCACTGATGCATGGGGGACCCTGTGAAATGTGGGCCTGGGCACCGTTCCACTGTGTTCCAGCCCTGAGCTGTTGCATAACTAATGCAGGAGGAGAAGCCTACAGAAACCCTATCTACTTCTCTGCTCATACTTGACTGATGCATAGGAAGGAGCCTTCAGACTCCACTTACTTGTCTGTGGACACTGAATAAGAGTGTCGGTGGTGCTGGAACCTTGGTAGAGGCCTTCAGTGTGTTCCTCTCCCCAGTCCACCACATTGAAAAACACCCACCCCAAAAGTGAGGGAATCTTATTGACTACAGCCATCAGTGAGTGGGTGGAGTCAGTTCCACCTAGAAGAACTCTTGCAGAGTTCAAGCCTGCAATAGTTCATTGAGCTCAACTCAGGAATTTTAGGCAGAACCTAGACAAGGGATGATGACTCTCTTCCTGTGACAAATCAACTCCAATCTGCATGCTACTGTCCATACATCTATAGGAGACAACAGATCTACACCTTGAAGGGCCCTTTTGGTAGTGTTTTTGGCTTTGTTTTTTTGTTGCTATTGCTGTTGTTATTCTTTTCCTTTCTTTTTTCTGACCTAACTTTCTCTTTTCATTTCTCTGCTCTACTGTTGCTGAGTCTGTCCAACTTTGGGTTTTTTTTCTTCTCTCATCTGCTCTTATTTTTACAGAAGAGGGAAAATAACCTCCTGTTAGCCTGGTGCTCTTGGGTACGTCTAGTCTCCTTTTGTTCCTCCATGTTCTCCTGTCTGACTGTCAGAATCAGTTCCCAAAAGTTAATCTACTTCAGTCTTTCCTACTCTCTCTTTTTTCTCCCTGTACTATTATAGGAGGGTGAATAAAATTCCTCATGGTCCTGCAATTGTTAGTCTGTTTTGTCTTATATTTTCCCCTTTTGTCTCTTTTGTCCTCTAGCATCTATCAGTTTCCTGTGATGTGATCTTTATATATCCTCTCCCCTATTTCTAATCTCTCCCTCTTCTATTTCTCTCTTTCCTAACTCCTTGGTGACCTTTTATTCCCAAAAGGTGGTGCTGCTATACTGAAGGAGTATGTTGCAAATGTATCTCTGATTAGTTCTAAATTTTGGTATATGGTCACAGATGTAATTCATGAGGTCAAAGGTATCAGAATAGCAGTTGCCAAAGTTCATAATTTCCTGTGCCATGATTGATACTATTGGTGAGACTGATTATATTATGTCAACCAAGGTAATGTGACTGTTCTGTTCAAATACCTTCCATGGTATGACAGAACTGAGATCACTTAAGGGCCATTACAGATTCAAGGAGGACAACACGGGAAGTAACAATTTAAGGGTTCCAAATATTAAGAAAAAAGAAATGTAAAAAAGAAAAGAAACTTGCATTAAATATTGCTCAGACATTAAAGCAGAAATTAAACCAGAATCACCATCAGCAACAAAAACATAGAAAGAAGAAAAAATTCAAAAAGCCAAACACAAAGATCATCACCCCAGTGGAATCCAGGAAAAATGGAAGTAGAGAAAATGAAAGTTCAAAAGTCAGAACTCTCCAAGTCAGTATCAAAAGAGGATCTTGTAAAATGGAAATCAGAAATAATTTCTCAGTTAAAAACAGAGATAATGTTCATAATGGAAGATATGTTTATCAACAGTGAAGAAGAGATCAGGAACATGATAGAATCTCAGATTATGAAAGTGAAAGTTAAAAAGTAGGATGAATGGGGCCGGAGGGTTAGCTCAGTGGTTCCGGCGCCTGCCTCACAAGCACAAGGTCCTGAGTTTGATCCCCAGAAACCACATACAGTGCTGGACATGGAGACTCACGCCCACCAGCAATCAATACCACATACCATAGTGCCGGGCGTGGTGGCTCACGCCTGTAATCCCAGCACTCAGGAGGCAGAGACAGGAGGAATGCTGAGTTTGAGGCTTGCCTGGGCTACATAGTGAGCTCAGGGCCAGCCTGAACTACAAAGCGAGACCTGTCTCAAAAAAAAAAAAAAATAGGATGAATGAATGTGAAGACAGAATATTGGACCTAGAAGATAGGATTGTAGCCAGTGAACAAGCAAGAAATAATTTATGGAAAATAGCAAGAGACCATGAGAAATCAACCCAGTAGATGCTAGAAGATGCAAAGAAGAATAACAAAAAACTGATTGGAGTCAACGAGGAAGCAGGAGACAATGCAAAACGTTAAAAGGACTGTTCACAGATGTAGTGGCAGAAAACTTCTCAGGAAAAGGAAAAGAATTTGATATATAGATTAGTGAGGAATATAGGACTCCAGGTGGCCAAGAAATAAAAACAAATCTACACCTAGCCACTTAATTACCAAGATTCCAGAAACCCAACAGAAGAATGAAATGGTGAAAGCTGTCAGTGAATAGAAACAAATCACATGCAAAAGAAAGCCCATCAGAAGCACTACAGACTTCTCAGTGCAAACATTCAAATCAAGGAGGGAATGGAATGAAGCATTTCAAGCCCTAAAACAACCTCCAACTTAGAATGATGTATCCTGCAAAACTATCCTTCAAAATCAATGGAGAAATATGATACTTCCATGACAAAGAACAACTTTAGAAACTTCACAAATACAAAATCTGCACTCCAGAACATTCTGAACAATATCCTAGAGAAAGACAATGAGTCTCACAATCCCATGAGACCCAGGAGAGTGAACTCATTGGGCAAGGTAAGACACTAAGTGGAAAGAGGAAAAGCAAAAAATATAAGAACCAAGAACAGGAAAACATCATAACAGGGCTAAATTAATGCATATCAATCATAATCATTAATGTCAATGGACTCAATGTGCCAATTAAAAGACATATACTGGCAGAATGGATTAAGAAGCAAGATCCTACAATATTCTGTATACAAGAAATATACCTAATTCAGAAAGAAATCCATAGGCTGAAAGTAAAAGGATGAGGAAAACAATTCTCTATGTGACAGTAAAGTGCAAACTGTCTTATATTTTGACAAAGTAGATTTCAAACCAAACCTGCTTATGAGAGGCAAAGAAAGACACTACATCCTTATACAGGGAACAATCCAAGGGAAAGAGATGACATTCATAAATATTTATGTCCCAGTTCTAGTGTACTCAACTATATAAAACAAATATTAATGCACACAAAAAAACCAGATAAACACTAATACAGTAGTAGTAGTAGGAGACCTCAGTACCCCACTGTCACAAATAGATTGAATGGACCAAAAAAATCAATAAGAAAATACTTAACTAAACCAAACTTGTGACTAAATGGACTTAATAGATGTCTCTAAATATTTCCCCCCACAAAGTCAGAATATACATTCTTAGTTGCTCATAGGTCATTCTCCAAAATAGACCATGTGCTAGTTCATAGAGCATGCTTAAGTAAATGCAAAGGAATTGAAGTTATCCCCTGTATATTATCAGACCACAATGCCTTGAAATTGGAGATCAATAGCGAGAGAAATTCCAAGAATCTCACAAACACATAGAAATTGAACAACACTCTCCTGAGCAACCAGTGGATTACAGGAGAAATTAAGAAATTAAACAGTTTTTACAATTAAATGAAAATGTCAGAACAACATACAGGAATCTATGGGACACACTGTAAACAGTTCTAGGAGGGAAATTCATAGCAGTGAATACCCCCACTAGGAAAACAGAGTGAGCTCAAACAACCTAATGCTGAACCTCAAACTACTTGTAAAAGAGTAAGATAAACTTAAAACTCATAAAAGGAGGAAATTATAAGGATTAGAACAGAAATTAATTCAATAGAAAAATAAGAGAATGATACAAAACCCCCAACGAATCAAAGTGTTGGTTTTTTGAAAGAATAAATAAAATTGACAAACCCTTAGCTTACCCTATCAGAAAAGGAAGAAAAAGGCTCAAATCCATGTGATCAGGAATGAAAAAGGGAAAAATCACTGCAGATCCAGCAGAAATTCACAGGATAATAAACACCTACTTTGAGAACTTGTGCTCCAGTAAGATAGAAAACAGAAGAAATGGATAGATTCCTAGAAACGTATGAGTTTCTGAAATTGAATGAAACAATATAAAAATGCTCGACACCCTAGTATCTGTAGGTGAAATTGAAAATGTAACTAAAAACCTACTGACAAAAAAAGGATCCATGTCCTGATGGCTTTACTGCTGATTTCAACAATTCTTTAGAGAAGAAGTAATTCCACTACTTCTCAAACCAGACCAGACCAGACCAGACCAAACCAGGCCAGACTAGATCAAACCAAACCAAACCAAAACAAAACAAAATAGAAGAGCTTATCCTGAGATTGCCTCTTTTATCTCCTTGCTTCTGGAAGATCAATAGGAATCTTTTTTATTCTCAAATATTTCATCAATAGCTTGTTCCATTGCCATTCTTTAATGTTAGGTCTTCCTTATTTCCCATTTAATCTCTGATTGTTCAATTTATAGTTTGCATTTTTACATCTTTCTACCTTCAAATTTTTTTCATCCTACATTTAAGGAGTTATCTCTTACAAACAGTATATCATTATTTGTTTTTAAATCAAACAGACAAAATAGACCTATTTTATTTATAGATCTATTTTTGACAAAATAGATCTTTTAATTGGATTTCTTTATTGTACTTACATTTATTATATTCATTAATTTAATGGGATTTTTTGTTTAAATCTACCACCTTATTACACCTTACTTACAGCTTATTCTTGTTCTATATTCTTATCTTTTCTGTTTTTTTACTGATTGTTCATTTTTCTCATCTGTTAGCTTATTAGGTTTTATTCTTTTATTATTTTTTCATTCTAGAAATTACAATTTATATTCTTGACTTAATTCACTATAATATAATTTTGTTACTGCTTCTCAGGGAATTTAAGGACTGAGGACATTTTAATTTATTTTCTCCTTCCATAAGTACAATTTTTGCTATGTAACTACTCTTGTTACTTAAAGCTCTATAAGATATTAATTTTAGCCAGGCATGGTGGCTCACGCCAATAATCCCAGCACTCGGGAGGCGGAGACAGGAGGATTGCTGAGTTCAAGGCTTGCCTGGGCTACATAGTGAGCTCAGAGCCAGCCTGAACTACAAAGCGAGACCCTGTCTCAAAAAAAAAAGATATTAATTTTACTATTGCATACATATGTGATAAATATTAATTTAAGTCTATTTGTTATTATCTTTATACTTTCTAGGGCTCTTATTTTTTTTTTCCTGGATCCTTATGCTTTCAATTGAAATCATTCTCTTTCTGTCTAAAGAATATTCTTTAATATGTGAGTGCTGGTAATAGATTTTCTTAGTCCTTGTTATTTAGAAATATTTATCTAACATATTTGTGGAGATCAGTGCTGTGGGGCAGCCAGGCTCTGACTGCGCACCAGACCATGACCCTGACCCTTGGCTACACATTACATTAGATTTTGGAGAGTTGAAAATTACTTTCCATCAGCACTTTGAGGCTATGACTTTCAGTTTTTAGGGTTTCTAAAAATTAGAGGCCAGTGTTGTTGCTTCTCTGATGTTAACCTAACCTCTTCCACTTGTTTCAATGAAGATTTTTATCTGTTTTGTTTTTTGCACTTTTGTTTTGATATGCAGGAGTTCTATTTATATTTCTCCTTTGAATTTTCTATTCTTGATTTATGACTTGAGATTTTCAATCTATTTTAAATGTTTCTTTAAATATTGCCTCTTTTCTATTAATTTCCACCTCTGTTTTCATATCTTTTATGAATACATTCCATATATTTATACCTTTTTTGGGGCCATGTTCATCATGTCTCTTATGTTGTCTTCTGTGCCTTCTGTATTTTTCTCTCTATGCATCAATCTAGACAATTTAACTGCTACTCTTGAGTAACTCTGAAGAGTAACCTATTGCTAAATCCACTCATTGAAGTTTAATTTGGTTTTTTAAATTTGTTTTTTTCAGTTTGCTCCTAAAATTTCCCATTAAGAATTAAGATTTAATTCTTCAACATCTTAATCTCAGTAATGTTAAAGATTCACATCTGCTGATACCTATAGTTGGTTTCCCTGGCCTGGCTGTGGACCATGTGTGTGGTCCCTGTGACTCAATTCCCAGGCTGAGGCCACCGTCCTGCCTACTGCAAGGCCTTCCCAGTTCAAGTCACTTAGGCCTGCACTTATTTCCCCTACTGTTAGAAACAGGTGGCTTTCCTGTAGTTTATATTTTAAAAACTCATCACTTCAATTTAGTGATTATTCACTTATGACAAAATTGAAGACTTGTCCAGTATCATTACAGTGCTCAGGGATGGTGGTAGGCATTTGTTATTTTTTTAACATAACTCAGCACCTCTAAGCCCAATCTGTCTGGGAAATAGGAAACAGGGTCTGGGATCCTCCTCACAAATGTTGACCAAGCAGATACCCTCCCACCTGAGGAGTTTAGTGAGGTGGAAATGAGGGCCCCCCAGGGTGCACCCTGTAGCAGAGGTGGTGGGAACAGCAGCAACAGATTTGGAAAGTCTGGCAGTGGCAGCTGTCATGGTGTCGATGCCAGACTCACCCTGGATGTGAACTTGGGTGTCATGGCAGCACTTTGGCCTGCCTTTGTTCACTCTGAGCTTTCTCTTTGATTCTGGGAGCTACTTGATACCCTTCTGACACCTTCTTGCCTTGTATCACCTAAACTAAGTGGATTTTTGATCACAGCAACTGCAAATCATGGCCAGCACAGACACCATGCAGTCGAGAACTTGTGTCAGTGGCTGCTCCACTCTGCTGAAAACTCACCTGGGAGATGATTGTGTTTGAAACCTGGAGTGATTCAGCCTCCTTGCTGGGAGTGTTACCAGAGAATGCTGAATATTCCTCAGTATACTCATTAAATAGTGTGCAATTTTCCTGGAAAAGTAAAATAATAATTTAGGTCACTTAACAGGCTTGAAAGGGCTCATTAGGGAGAGAACAATGAGAAACAAAATGAGGAGAGAACAATGCTTGGATTTGGTTGACACAGATGGAGGCTGGGACTGCACTGTGGCCTGGGCTGGGGACTGTAGCCTGAGCAGCCATGGAAGAAGCAGTGGGGTCCACACTCCCAGGAAGGCTGCAGCCATTGGGAGGGCTCCATGGGTCTTATCTAATGTGTTTGTGGAGATCAGTGCCGTGAGGCAGCCAGGCTCTGACTGTGCACCAGACCATGACCCTGACCCTTGGCTACACTCACTACATTGATGGGTCCACCCCAGGAAGTGCTAGCTCAGACTGTTTTTTCTGGATGATGGAGTTAGTAAGGCCTGTGATATCCTTTCAGGAGCTTCTGTCTTGCTTGTCCAGACTTTGTGTCCCAGGAAGGCAAGGGAAGACCTTTTATCTCTCACAGTGTGCACACAGTAGGTTTAAAAAGGTGTTTCTCAGTAGTGATGTGCTTGGCTGTATTCTGTTTCTTTTTGCCAGCTCTTACATACAACCTGTCACCTGTCTGGACACTTGGATTTTAGTGGAAAGGACCTGTGGACTCATTTACTCCCAATCTGAAAGTTCTGGGGTTGAGGTGGGAGGGGAGGAGGAGTTTGTAGGCAGATGGGTAAATCTCACCTTGTTTTTTCTCTTTTTTTTGGAAGGCTGGTTTGAAACCTCCACACACATCACCAAGGATCTGGAGATTGATAACTACTTTCAGGACATTGGTTCATACTTTCCCCTATGTCTAAGGCATCTTTGCTTCATGTACTCCTCATGCAAGATGGCAGTGTTTTCCCATTTGGACGTCAACATTGATAAAAGTGGGCTTGTGGTTGTCATTCACTTTTCCATCCGGTACTTCTAAGACTGGAAGAGAATGTGTGTAAACCACTACAGATCTCTAACCACTCTCCCTGCTCACCTTCTTCCCAGGCTGTTGTTTATAGCATAAATCAGATCAAGTAGCTTCATCAGTGAAAGTTTTTCCATGGCTTTCCATTACTCTTGGGTTTTCTTTTACTCCAGTGGCACCAACTGGAATCTTCTCTGTTGCCATTTCTTGCCTTTTGTCTCCTTGCTCAAGATACTGTTAACTACGAGGCCCTCCTCCCTGGCCTTAGAGCTCTCCAAACGCTGGGGCCTTCGCACTTGCTCTTCTAGAGCAAGTCATCCATCCCCAGGCTGTCTCACATTTCACTCCTTCTTATCGATCAGACTTCCTCTCAAACACCACTTTCTCTGTGCCTAGCCCATCCAGTTTGGCTGTCTTTTCCTCCAGTCAGTTGCTGGTTTTATTTTCTATGAAGCACATCTCCTTCTTTAAAATTATTTTACTCCTTTCTTTGTTTGCCTAGAACTATGGCTTGTGCAATGAAAGAATGAGTGAGTAGATTACATTTTAACCTCTATAAATATATTTGAAAAATACAAATGTGAATTTTCATTTTAATCTAAAATATTTATGTTCATATATATATATACTATAAAACTAGTTTAATTTACATTAACATATGGAAAGTTGTGTTAGATCATTATTAAATGAGTGAATAAATTTATGATTAGATAAGTGAATGAGTGGAAGAATAAAACGACGATGTTCCATGGATACGACCATTTGTATTGTGTGGCATCTTGTACTTCCTGGCATAATACTGGGTACACAGACCCCAGAAAAACACAGTCCTCGGACTGTGAAGGGAATATGATGCTCTGTTGGTTTCTGTCCTGCTTGTGGAAGAGAAAGAATTTCCTCAGACTCACAGAATGTTTTCAAAGCCAAAAGAAGCAGAATCCCCAATTTTCTCCTGTGATTTTTATAAGGAGGTTCAGCCAGCTAACACCTGATGAGTGTCACAAGCATCAGCTTCCCCAGCCCGGGCTCCCCACAAACACAGGGAACAGAGCTTCTGTCACTGTGAGACATTTGTGGCTCCGTACCTTCCCCTTTCTTGCATGAGGAAATTGGAAGAGCCTCCAGCAGAATACACCCCAGAAGGTTTTCTAGACAGGGCTCCATTCCCTGCATTGAACTATCTACCTGAGTCACTTTCAAGAATGACACCTCCTGAGCTCATCTTACCCTTGCTCCCAGCAGCCTTGGGGCAGTACTTCCTCCCTAAAGTGCACAGGTAACTAACGTGATGTTAAACAGGATCAGACAGGAAAGTGCTGGGGGAACAAATCATGGCTTATCTTCAATTAACTGGAAAACCCTCTCTCTTCTTTCAGGTAAGTGACATCTGCCTCCATTTATAACTTCTAGTTAATAGAGTTCCATCTCCCTGGGAGGTAATTTTTCCATTTTTCATTTAGCAATCCCAGTCCTGCAATTCTGTTCTTTGCAGCAGGAGCACTGATGACTTCTATTCTTGGGAAGTTTTCAAGGATGTTAGTTGAGAACAAACTTAACATTAGAATAAATGTCTTTCTCCAGAACAGAAGGAATATTCATTTCCTGTCCAGTAAAATAAGGATGTTGTCTCTTCCCAGGGCAAAGAGCAAGTTTTCTAGCAGTCCTTTGATCAGATTGGGGTTTCCTAAGCATAGGGCTCTTGAGTTCCTGAGCTGCAGTAGCTCATGCTCACCGCACACCTGGAGTATCCCATGAGCTGGGGTGTATGAGGGGACCCGGTGTGCATGTTCAGCTCGTCCTGTGGAATCTGTTGTTTCTGGTCCACAATTGATAGTTTGAGTGGAAATTCCTGTGCTGCAGCCCCAATTCCTCAGGATGGCAGTGCTGAGAGCTGGGGTCTCCCAGGAAGTGTTTGGCTCACAGGATGGGGCCCTCACAGATGGATCAGCACCTCTCTCCTGCGGGAATTCTCAGTGTCACAGACTGGATTAGTTGCCACGAGACTGGGTTGTTGTAGAGTACAGTGGTCCCTCATGCTTTATGCATTTTGCTGTATTTACTGGCCTTTTTGCTTCCTGCCATGAGTCAAAACAGCCTGGGGCCCTCAGAGGTGGCTACACAGTCTCAGATTTCCCAGTCGGCTGAACCAGAAGCCAAAATAAACCACCTTTTAAAAAGTTAACTTACTCTCAGGTACTGAGAGTACTGATTGTTACAGTAACAGACAATACCTTGTAAGATAACTAAACACCCACTACCATTATACTTTGTGCGTTAAGCTGGACAGAATTTCAGGTAAATGTGTCTCATCTTCTCTAGAGCAGGCAGGTTTGCGCTTTCCTGAAGATAACCACAACTTTGAGCTGGCAAGTCACCCTCCAGGAGGCCTGTCCCTGGGGTAAACCTGTGTCATGTGCTTCTAGACCACCACAGGCTATGACACTAGCTCACAGAGATCTTCACATCCGGCCTTGGGTTATTTCCTCAGCACCTACCACTCAGTGAGCCAGAAAGCACCAGGCAGACACCAGGAAGAGCAATGAACAAGAATGGACCCAAATGAATTGCTTAGAAGTCCCAGAGCAAATGAAGTAACAAGGCTGATGCTTAGACATGTTGTGCCTGGGAGAAAACATCAACCCCCAGCCCTAAACAGAGCCCAGGAGCCCTCTCTGCCTGGGAAACAGAAGCCCACTGCCCTGGGTGCCAAGAATAGGAGGCTCGCTAACCAGGGCACACCTGGTTCAACACCAGGCTTACCTGGCAGAGAAGCAGTGACCCAGAAATGAACACACCCAAGGAAACCACCAATCCATCTCTGGATCAGGATTTGGCAGCTTTTCACTCCCCTTCTCATTATGTTCTACTCCGTGATGCTATCAGCAGAAGAGGCATTAATCAGGGGTTTGTTAAAAGAAAACAGTTGCTGCTAACTATAACTCACACAAGCGGGAGAGTCAGGCAGGTGAGGGAGGGCTTTGGGTCTCAGCGAGAAGTTGCTGGGAGTTGATCGAGGGCCTGCTACTGGTGAGGAGAGGGGACTCCATTTCTTCACCTGTTTGAAGGGAGATCACCCAATTCCAGTGGTCCTGGGGCCCGCTGTGGCTGTGGCCATGAGGCAGGAGAGTGTAAGAGCACGCGGACAGTTGTCTGGTCATCTCAGGGAACCCAGGGGAGGTGGAGTGAGGAGAAGGTCATTCCTGGGGACCCCCGAGAGATCTTCTCCCTGAAAATCCTTCCCTTGAAGGAGAGCTCTTTGAGAGCTGCCTGAGCAGGATGGTGATCCAGGCTGAGTCATGATCATATCCAATAGTGAAATTCTCAAGTTGGTAGGTGCACCTGATATGCCAGATGCTTCACGCATGTGGGGTGCTATTTTTAATCCTGAGTCATCATGACCCTTATAATATTTATATCAATCTGGGGATTTTTTCTTTTTATACTGGGGTTTGAACCTGGGTCTTCACACTTGAGCTATATCACCAACCCTTTATGATTTTTTATTTTGAGAGAGGGGCCTCCTCAATCACTGAGATTTGAGACTGGACTTGAAGTTGAGATCCTTCTTCCCCAGCCCCCCAGACCACTGAGATTATAGGCATGAACCTCAATCTGGCTAACTCTGGGCTCTTTGGGCATTTAAAGTGTGGATGGAAATTGGTTCTAAAGAAACTCACAATGTATGTCTGACATCACAATGTATGTCTGTGTGCTTAGCACTAGGAGACCTGTCCAGGTCTTCTATCCAGGCTATATCTATACTTATAGCAGTACAGTCCTGCAGCTAGGACAGCTTTGCAACTGCACAGAATGACCCATGATGACAGGACATATGTCCCCTCTTTGGAAAACACGTACCCAACATGGGTTCCTTTGTGTGTTATAGTGGAAAGGCCTTTACCATATATTATATACTAAATCTTTATCTTTCCAGTATAGGAGAAGATGGTTGTGGCAACCTAAGCCTGCAGGGAGACAAATGGTATGGCTGAGCACATCTGGCTGGTTGGAGACCCAGATGTAGCAAGATGCTTGATGCCATTTCTGTTCCACATAGATAAGAGGAGAGGTGGGACTATAAACTTTAGGGAGGGTACAAAACCTGGAGGAGGATGGACTTAGAACTTGTGGCATTATTTTGCCAAATGTGTCCTATGCACCTTGCTGGCTCTGCCCTCATCTTCCCACCTGCTGCTTCAAGCCACGACCCTCCCGAGTGGCCCTGAGCCAGGGAAGCATCGCTGCTTGGACTTCTCTTCCACAGAGCAGGCTACAGTCCAGGCTGTGAGACTGGAAGGAGAGTCTGAGGTCTCAGGGGTGTTCTGGACAGGACCCCAGAAACAGCAACCTCTGACGCAATCTCCTGCATCCCTTAGGGGGCTCTAGGCTTGCCTTTGGGCCACAAGAGTCCAGAAGACATCCAAAGACCACTCTTGCAGCCAGGCCCACTGGCTTTCTGGCCCAGAGCAGCCAGCTTGGCCAGCACTTGGGGTGCTGATGCATTTGAATAGCAGTGCTGAGCAGTCAGTGGCCTTGGCCCCTGGCTGGTCCCCCGCTAGCAGGACACCTGCTGGTAGGTGGCCTCCTTACTGCCTGCGGGCTGTCTGAGGAATGAAGCTAAGATCACCAACCTCAGAGGATGAATGGAGATCAAAGATTGGACATGTATGTGATATTCTCTGCTTGTCCAGAAGCAGAGAAGTGTACTTTATCCTCGAAATGTTAACACCATAAAGCAGTAACTGGCAGGCTCAAGAACAACCAGAATTCACCTTGGAACCTCTGGCATACTGACCTCATGGACCCAGGGGATCATTAGAATTAAGAAGCCTGGGCGGGGGAATCATAGACAATATGCATTGTTCTGATTTATGAAGCCTAATTGCTAGAAGCTAGTATTTATGAGAATTTGTTCATTCCGATTAAAGTGTAAAAAAATCTTTATGTCATAACACTCTAGGTGACTCACAACTGGTGCGTTAGCCTCCCTTAGAGTTACTGGCACTTTTGCTTGATTTCATGGTCATTCTTCCTCCTCTGCAGGTTCCCATGTCTCAAACCAAGGGACCATATACACAGTCATCGCTTTCTTTGCTGTGTGAGTGGGTGTAAGCATGTTTCTCACAGAGATAGGACTGGGTTCGTGTCTGGGACCATAACATGGCCTTCTCTCTCCCTTCTTTACATCACCCCCTCCCTGCTACATTCCCGTTTTCCTGTGAGACAGTGAAAGGGCAGCTAGACCCCCATCCCCACAAGACTTCTGGGACAGCAGAGACCTCTGCTGTATTCTCATGATCAAATAGAGGAAAGAAACACATGGAAAGGTCCTGCTTTCCTGTGCTCTTGAGTGTGGGAGAGACCAGTCCAACTGTACCTTTGTACATTTACCCAGCTAGAACAAAATCTCGAGGTTGGGTGGCTTAGACAAAGAAATTTATTGTTTAAACACCTGGAGGTCAAGAAGTCCAAGATGAAGGTGCAGGCAAAGTGAGTGAGTGTCTGTGAGGATTCACTTTCTGTTTCACTGATAGCACCTTCTGGGTGGGTCCTCACCTGGTGGAAAGGACAAGGGGGCTCTCTTGGGCATTCAAGGACACTGACGTTCTTCTAAGACCTTATGTGTTTGAGAGGTAACTGGATCGAGAGGGGCACGGTCCTCACTAGTGAATTTGTCCATGGATAAATCTGTCAGTCTAACCCATGAAAACACATGCTCCACATGCAAAAGAAAAACATGTTCCAAATCGTGGTGCCTCCTGCTCTATATGGACTCTTCCCCGGTCACCCTGTGGCTGTGTAGGATTAGCCTTCACACAAAAACAAAAGGCCTCAGACCTATGGATTTCTGTCAGGTAAAAGAGAGGACTTGATGCCTTTTGTTGAGCTATGGTTTGTGGTTTTGTCTTTTCCGGTGATCGCCTGTTTCCTGGTATGTTTACAGTCCTGTCATTTGCAGGGCTCTCAGCCCTCTGTGTTTCTCCAAGCTCCAAGAACATTCACAGAGCAGCCACCTCTCTCTGCTCCCCGCCCTGTTGCCCTAAGGGCCAGCATCATGCTCCTCAGCAGGGTTTCTTCATGTGTAGTGTACACCAAGCCCCTGGGCTATGGGGGTGGGAGGGGCCACAGCCCTGTGAGGGTCAACTGCAGATGGAAGCAAATGTCAGTCAGTCGGGGAGCTTAGATTAAACAGACCTGGAAGAGGAACCAGCTGTCTTTCTGGCAGCTCTTTCTTTTTTGCACTATTTCTGAAGCTGCCAAACACAAAAACACAGCGTGTGATGTTCAAATCCGTGTCTGCATTGTTAGATCAAGTTCAGGGAGTCGACAGATGAAAGCGCTATTTTGGGATGCAAGATCAGTCTGAAGAAAAGTGGCTGAGTTGGAGCAGCCCAGGTTTGGATTCTGGGAGTCACTTCCCCGCCAACCTGAGCCTCCTCTACAACCAGGCTTGTCCCTGGCAAAAGAACAGCACAGATGAGGGCACCTGCTGTGCCCCACATGCCTGCAGCACTCTTGCAAGTGTGGCTGCTCTATGAAGTGCCAGGCGTGTGCACCTGAGCTCTGTGTGGATGAAAGCTGATGCCAATCGTTTCTGTGTGTAGAGAGAGGAAACCTGGGGTAGTTCAGACACCTGGTCAAAGACCTTAGAAGTGGGCCCAGTGTCAAAATCAGTGCCTGCAGGTAACTGCAACCAGGCCTCCCCAGGCTGATCTTAGAGCAGATAGGACCCCTC
Organism: Thryonomys swinderianus; assembly: GCA_004025085.1. NCBI lineage: Eukaryota > Metazoa > Chordata > Mammalia > Rodentia > Thryonomyidae > Thryonomys > Thryonomys swinderianus. The sequence goes on along the minus strand of PVIC010000567.1, from coordinate 28,513 downwards.
ATGGGCATTTGCCTTCTGACCTGGTCAGGTGGGCTCTTCAAGTGGGTAACGACTAGGCCTACATCATGTTAGTAAAGGGCAAGAGGAAACTGCTCAAATGTAAATACATCCATGCCCAGAGGTCTCCTAGGAACATGATTTTCTTCTGCACAAGCCAGCTAATAAACTCAGCACACTAAGCTAAAGAGCTGCTATTATTCTGTGAAGTCACTGCCTGCATCTAACAACAGTGTTCAAGATGCTGAGGATGAGCCCCGGCTGCTGGGGTGACAGCCTCAGATAAATTTGGAAGTTCTTTCTAGTGCAGTAACTCAGGCCCTCAACTGCAGAAAAGCCTTTTAAAAGTCTCCAGCTGAGCCCTTCTCATCCTATTCTCCATTTATTTTCTACATTTGCAGGTTGTGTATTACAAAGGTGTCCTCGGCATGGTTTCGGAGGGAGAACCCAGTTAGTTAATAGGTCTTTCACACAGATAATGAATAATGAATGTTATTCAGTGCTAAAATGATGGCAATTCTTCACTTATCAGATGAAAAGGGCACAGAAAAGGTGTTTAAAAGTAGCAATGGCTCACAGAGTGTGATGTCGTGGCTGGGAGGCTAGGGCCACTGTGGCAGCGAGGACACAAGGAGGTGACTCATCCTCAAAGAAGGTCGCCACTAGAGCTCCTTGGTCAGGAGCTCCCTCTGTTATGGTCGAAGAACCAGAGGGGTTCTCCCTGGGACTGTGATCCGGGGACTAGACTTTGTTCCCTCACTTCTCTTTGGGACGTCAACTTGAGGTACATCTTCAATCTATTCTTCCTGAACCAGAAATACACAAAGAAAGCATTTCTGCACACTGTCTCTGACATGTCTTGGAAACAAAGGATCAAACTCTGGATTGAAGTTTCCATTCCAAAACTGCAGCAAGATTTACTTTGGGTGCAAGTTGTTCAAGGGAGAAGAGGTCCACGACTGTACAAGTTGACACTGCCAAGTCTAAGATGCTAGTCAACACCTGATGGGGGTTAGAGACTGTATCTCCTATAAATTAAACTAATGGACATGTCTCCAAGTCTTGCTGCCTTAAAGTACAGGGAAGAGCAGGTAGTTTCTGACCCTGTTATGTGCCAGGTGCAGCTGCCTTCTACTCCCTCAAATAGGCCATTAGGGTTTTCTGCCTCACACCAAGTGGCTTCCCACTCTTCTCCAGAACGAGTAGGTTTCCAGAAGAGAAGTCTTCTCCTTGGAACCGAAGACATTGACCTGTAAGAGACTAGTAACAATGGTCTCATGTCTGGAAATGTAACACAGGCAGCTACACTTCAACCTTAACCACTGTCCCCCAGGAGCCAGTGATTCTCTATCATTACCCACCATGGGCAGCTGGAGAAAGTGTGCTATAAACTGGTTTTTGTAGCAACTGGCACAGTGCCAGGCACAACTGAGAACTAAAACAAATAAGCAAAACACCACATTGATAGACATCCAAAGATTTTTGAAAGATTGCTGAAAGTCAGAAGATTTTTAAAGATGCTTCCTGAATTCCTTAAGAAAATTGAGGGAGCACAATCTGTTTATATTATGCAGCATTACCTTCATTGTTTACCAGTGCAGCAATCTATGTCTAGACATAAAGAAGATTAAGGTGTTGAGCTTTGTATTCTTCCTTGAGGTAGTTGGTGACTCATGATAGATAATTGGGTGAATCTATCAGAGCTGGGAGGTTGAGGCTTAATATTGTTAAAATGGTACATTCTCCAAATTGAGCTATAGATTTAAAATTCCATCTGGCTCTTCCTGTAGGAAATGATAGTCTGATCTGAAAATTCATGTGGACCCAGAATAGCCAGAAAAATCTTGAAAAACAAAAAGGACGTATATTTCCTGAATTTCAATGCTTTCTCTTAGGCATCAATAAATAGGATGATATAGTATTGGCATATGATAGACATACCAATGCACTAGAATTGAGAGTCCAGAAATAAATCCTTATATTTATGGCCAACTAATACTTTACAGAGATGTCAAGATAAACCAGCGGATGAAAGGACAATCTTTCAACAGATGGTGCTGGAACAACTGGAGCAAAAGAAAGACAGAACCCTTCTTTGCACCACATAAAACTTAAATAGATCATAGACCTAAAGATTTGAGCTAAAACTCTTAGAGAAAACACAAGGGCAAGTCTTTATGATATTACAGAAAACTGTTTCTCATATATGACACCAAAAGCAAAAATGAGAAAAGAATTAAATTGATCTTTATGCAAATTGAAAACATTTCACTTGAAACTAAGGAAGTGAAAACACAGCACACAGATTTAGAAGAAAAGGAATTTTTGAAGCTGGGGATTTAGCTTAAGTGGTACCGTGCCTACTTTGGAAGCGTAAGAGCCTGAGTTCAATCTCTGGTATCATCCCTCCCCCGAGCAAAAAAAAAAAAAGAATTTGCAAATCACTTATAAAGAACTTGCATGTAGGAAGTAAAGAAGCCTTACAACTTGTAATGGTTAATTTGAATATCAGCTTGACTGGACTGAGCAGTGTCTAGAGAACCGGTAAAGCACAATGTGTGAGTCAGGACGTTTCTAGAGAAGACTGGCACGTGGTTCAGGGAACTGAGTAGGAAGATCTGCCCCGAATGCAGATACCACCATCCAATTGTCTGAGGGTCCTGGTGGACCAAACAAGCAGAAGAGAAGGGAAGGTCATTTCCTTTCTAGCAGGTAATTTTCTGTTGCTGTTGCCTGTGGCATCAGACCCCAGCTTCTTCAGTCTTTGAACACAGACTTGTACCAGCTGCTCTCCTGGGGGTTTTCAAGTATTTGGTCTTAAATTGGAGCTGCATTCTCTCTGTTTTATTCTGAGTCTTTCAATATCTTGGATTGAATAGTTATCTGCTCCCCTGGCTTTCCAGCCATTGTGGGATCTTTCAGCTTCTGTGATCATGGAATCAATCTAATACATTCTCATTTATAATAATGTGTATTTTTTAAATTGAATTCTTTTTTTGTACATTTTATATGCGTCTCATAATCACACACAACTCTGGGGAATTTGTACCAGTATATGATACAAGTCAATTCTCATTTTTACCCACATCCCTACCCATCCACACCTCCCCACCTCCTATATATATTCTCTTTTATTTTCTTTCGGAATCATATTTATTCCCTCTCCTCATTACGTTCCCACACCAAATTCCCTTTGGATATTTCCTATTTTACAAAAACTATCGTACATTCTAGAACTCATTTACATCTACAGATTCTTATACCAAAGAAAAGATCTGGTATTTGCATATCTGTGATTTATTTATTTCATTTATTAGTGTGTCCTCCAGTTGTATCCATTTGCACATAAAGAAATGAATCTTTTCATTCTTTATGATAGCCCAGTCTTGGAAACAACCCAAATGCCCATCAACTGGAGACTGGATAAATAATGTGTATTTTATGGGTTCTGCTTTTCTAGAGAGACATACATCCTAACTAGTACATGACTTAAAAACAAAACAATCTGTGTCCTTAAAATCATTTTAAAATTACATATCACTTTTAAAGTGAGCTAAGGATATGAGCAAATATTTCTCCAAAGCAAATATGTGAAGAAGGTCGATACAAATATAGAAAGATACATAATCATCGCATTACTAATTTTTAGAGCAATGTTAACCACACAATAATGATATATTTCATAACCATGCGGATAGTTGTAATAAAAAGTAGAGACAACAAATGTCGACAGAGGATGTGGGAGACTTGAAATTCTCTTCTTTGCTAGTGGCTATGGCAAGTGGTGCAGCCACTTTGGAAAAGAGTCAGTAATTCCTCAAAGAGTTAAACCTGCAGTTACTCTATGATGTTGTCATGTTGTCTCATCTATTCATCTATTGGATTATTTTTAAATTACATTTTAGTCAGAGTAAATCTTACATTTTTTTATTATGGATTTTCAGAAATCATCTGTTAAAAGAGATTATTTGCTAGTGAAGCACACCTAATCTAAAGGCAAAACATGATGGGCTGTTGAGACAGTGATTTTGTGTTATTCCATGCACTAATTAATACAATCATTTTTCAGTTGTGCTACAGAAGTTTCCTGGTCCTCTCAGGATCAGATCACTTGAAAAAAACTGATGCTTGACAAAGACTATACTTTTTACCCATCATCTTTCCTGGGGCCCAAAAAATGAACCTTGAGTTATTTGAAGGATTTCTCTCAAAGCCTTAATTTTCTTTTAAATTTTTTTCCTAGTTCGTGTAACCTTGAGTCTCAGAAATTTCAGTGGCTTTTCTCATTATTTCTGTCATTTTAGGTATCTGGTCAATGTTGGCCTATAATATCTTGGAATGATATTTGTTGGCCTCCATTATTACCCAAAGGTCACTCTGTTGAGTCATTACCATTCTCCACAGTCTCAGTTCTCTTCTACTCTAAGTCTCCAAGCTGACTGATATTCCTTCAGGATATGTGTTTATTCTGTCTGCTGTCTTGATTTGTGATGACCCAAATCTTGATTATTCACTTGGTTCTTGATTTTTTCCACCCTTATCATTTCCATTCCTCTTGAGAGCTGTGGTTTGCTTATAAAGATTTTGCTACATCTCATGGCCTCTTGGTCTTTCAACAAGAGTTTTATATTAGCATGAATCTTTCCATTGTATAGCTCATTTTCTAGTCTTTATTTTAGCAGCCAAGTGCAGAAACATTTTTGAAATGATGTTTCTGCTTTTTAGTGCAGAATAACAAGAGCTGATGATGTTGGGGAGATTGAAAATCTCATGCGATGTAGACAGACATGTACAATGATGCAGTGTTATCTCCTGTGCTCCAAAGATGCAGGGACATACAGACAACAACAGGTGGCACAAGTCTTTCCATGATGGAAGAATGAGGTGCCAAGAAGACAACTTCTTAGGGTTTACAGGGACTGGTAACCAACCTTTTTCTCTTTTAACACTATTACCATTTTCCTTACCCTCCCTTTAGTCCACCATGCTGAAGATCATTGTCAAAACTACAGCAAATTTAGTTCTACAGATTTTAAATGGCTTTTATTTACAATTATACAATTGAATCAGCCTAGATAACAAGTAATTAAGGGTGTTCTATCACACCACATAAGCAAACAGTTTAGGTCTATAGCAAGAGAACTTGCAGCTGGGTCTGTCTTACTTGAATATAGTGTGAACAGTTGGGCACTTTTGATAGGCTGAGACTTGGCTTCTTGTGATAAGAAATCTGTTACAATCTTTATTTTCTTAGTAATATATGTTTGCCATAAGTGACTATTTTCATTGTAGGTGTTTGGTGCAGGTACATGACACATCTAAATTCTTCTCCCTCCCTCCTTGAAACCATAACATTAAGTGAAATAAATCAGACACACAAGCTTAAATGTAGTATCTTTCCTCTCCTGTGAAAAACCCAAAGTATAAATAAATTAAAGGGCAAAATAAAAGATAGACAAAAGGATGTGGAGATAGATCTGCAGGTAAGGGTTACGGTCCTTTTATACATCTAATTATGTTATAGTTCACTGTGTATAGAGAAACATTTAGGCCAAGCTTAAAATACATTTGGAGGCAGCTTCTGTCTACACGTAATTCCTTTAAACACCATGCATGTTCTCTCTTCCCAAGTTTAGAATTCATTGATTCCCAATGAACACAATATTTGCAGGAAGCAAAGCTCTAATTGAAAGAAGAAAACCTAGGAGTGTGATTCTCTTCTGAAGAAATGTTACTGCTTTAATGTAGGCTGTGATTCTCCTCATAAGATAGAAAATGATCATATACCCCACCATTTTATACCACTTGGGAACCGTGGTTGTAATGATGGGATGTTCGCGGAGTACCCCAAATCGCGCAGTCTCCCTCCCACATGCAAGAGCCCCAGGTGAAGATACCAGCTGCCTCATGGTGGCCAATCGGAAGTGAAAAGCTCTCCGTTGCTTTCTACATTTCTGACAGTGTTGTGGCTATCAGGCTGCCTTGAGCGGTGGGGTGTAAAATGCTTCCTGACAGGGCTGTGCTATGTTGTGCAGCTGCCAAAGGCATGTCTGTCCTGTGTGAGAACTTCCCTCATGGGACATGCTCCACACTTGCTCTTGGCTCACACTTAGTTCAGAACTGGAGAAATTGATTTTTCTCATTCCATTTTCCATTAAAATATAAACACTCTTTATCCTGGATGATAATAGGGTGGGTTATGGAGCTCTTAGGAAAATCAAATACACCAAGTCTTCCCTCCCAGTGATTAAACCAAGTATTCTCAATGTGGGGCCACAGATGGCTCTTTTCAATCGACAACGTGGGAGTTTGTTGGACTCCTGTAATTCAGGCCCTACTTAGATTTATTGCCTTCAAACCAGTAGGCAAGGAAGTGGGCAGTTTGCATTTCAAATAAACTTAGTTTGCACGTAAGTGTGTGAGGGCCCAACTAAAACCTGATTCCACAACCCTAGAGCCTAAGGACTCAACTATCCATCAGTATCTGTATGTCAGGACAAAACAATGACTGATTAATGCAAATCTCATCATTCTAAAAAGATCCTTTCAGGATTACTCACTTTTTGTTTTTCCTACCATAGAGCTGATTAAATATAACAGTGGACCATTTAAATAGGACTTTTAAAAAAATCTTATTCGTGTTTAAAAAGCCTGCATCTTGAATCATCCAAGGTGTGTTTTCCCAGCACAACTAGCGTCTGTCTTTCACGTTCTTCTCCCACTCCAGCCACCGTCCAAGATTCCCTTAATTACCTTCCCTCTGTAAGCCAGTTGTATCCGTCCCTTTCCTTTTGCTGGGACAAAACACACATTTGAGATGTCCACAAGTTAAAGAAAGGCACGTTTCTTTTGGCTCATGTGTTCTGGGGGATTTAGTCCATCACTGGCAGTTGCTTCTCCCTTGAGAGCCAGGAAGCAGAGAGACAAGGGAGGAGCTGGGGACAGGAACACACCTTTCTAAATCACAGCTCCAGTGACTCACTTCCAACCAAGCCCTCGTGGATCCTATGGTATAGCTGTTTCTTTTTTTGTATAATTCTCAGATGATTCCAATGAGCAACTAAGTTTGAAACACACTCTGAGGGAGTGTGTCTTAGTCGAATTTTTGTCATTGTGACAAAACATGTGAGAAAGTTAATTTAAAGAAGAATAGGTTTATTTTGACTATGGTTTCAGAAGTTGCAGGTCGTGGTCAGATACCATCACTGCTGTTAGCCCTCTGGTGAGGCAGAAACATCATAGTGGAAGAATATAGGGGGAAATATTGCTCCCTTCGTGAGGGTAGGAAGCAGAGAAAGGAAGTAAGCCAGAGAGGAAGGTGCTGTGTCCAGCTTTCTCCAAATAGGCCTTACTTTCAAATAGCCCATTAGCTAGGACATTTATCAATGGATTAACCCAATTGATTCAATTGAAGTCCTCCTCTTAAAATCCGTTCTTCTAAGCCCATTAGCTGGAAGATGAACTTTCAACACAATGAGGCTTTGGGGGATGTTTTGGATCCAGAACATAAAAAAGTGACTTCCCAGTTTGACCAATTTGAGTGACTTCCTAGTCCTCATAGCAGTCTGTCCACATCTGGGGTGCTTATTCTGCTCCACACCCTTGGAATGCACTTTCCCACCACCCACATATGTACTCCTTCCAAACAGGAAACTAACACCATCCTGGTGTCTCCTTGCAGACCCTCTACTCTGGCGATGTCCTACCATTTAGCTCTTGTTGAGGACCAGCTTGTTCTGGTCCCTACTCGCTTTGGCACTGCCAGCCTGCTTCCTATGACTGCCTTTCTTTTCTCCCTGAGCCTTGCTTTCTGTCCTGACATAACCAGACCACATAGCTCCTAGTGTGAAACATCTGCCAGGAACAGGTGATAGATTGGGCAAAACCTCTATAAGGAAAGGTAGTATGTTGAGCTGTAGGATTTGAGAGGCAACCAGTGTCCCTGAGAAAGAAGGCAGCAGGAAGCTTCCCTGAGGCTCAGCCATTCAAGGCCTTTTCCTCATGTTCCCAGAGTAACAGAAAGTTGCAAAAGCTCACAACACATGGATGATTCAAATGATTACTCAGGTATGTACTGAAGACAGAGTAGGGATTTCAGAGTGTCAGGTAGACCAGCTGGCCTGTGCTCTTAGTGGGGAGACATTAGTAACATTGACAACAAATGTTTTAGTTACACAGTAGTTACAATAGCCTGGACTGGGATGGGGCAGTAGGGTAGGGCAGAAGAGGGAGGGTTCCATAAATATTTAGGGGAGAAAGCTGGTGGGACCATGCAGTGGGCTGGTTTGGTTTTGCCTTCCTTCCTGCCTCCTTCCTGGGGTCAGCACAGACAAATCGTTTTCTAAAGCCCTATTGATTTTTGTACTATACAAGTAAGGGGTCTTTTTAATACAATTCAAGAGGCACAGAAAGTTTCACATATTTTTAGTATAAAAACATGAAGGAGTTATAGGATAAGCCACTCTAGAGGGTAGAAAAGATCCTATTGTCCTGTAGGTGTTTAATACTGAGACCCAACAGTGAAGGTGGACTTTGTTCTCTCTTCCACTGGGATGATCCTCAGCCTTCTGAGCTCTGTTTGAGGAAATCAAAGACATGTGTGAGCATAACTAGCTGGGAGCAGGGGAAGCAGCTGCAGGTGGCCTGACCTAGGGGCTTATGAAGTAGTAAACCATGCAAGGTGGTTACAGGGAATGGGCTCCATCTCAGGCGGGGGCCATTAGGAGTGTACAAGAGTCACACACCTATGGGTTCTGCAAGGCTCACACAGGGAATAAGTAAATGTATAAACTAAAAAGTGAGTCTAGGACCTGGCTGACCCTGAGCCTAGAGCCTAGACTCTTCCACATCTTCGAAAGAGCAAGGTTGGAAGCTATATAGAGAAAGCCTGGCTGGCTTAGGTTCCCTGAGTGCTCTCCCTACTTACTTTGTAGCAAGGAACACAGACAGGACGTTTTAGCTGATAAAAATGACAAGATGACAGGGATGCATCTGGGTCACTTCAGTCAGACAGTTAATCAACTAGTCCAGGCAGATGCTGCATAAAGACAAGGATTGCTTAACTGCACAATTTTTTTAAAATTACATTTGGCTCCCCATGGGGGGGGCTGAGGGAGGAGGGAGAGGGAGAAAATGTATTAGAATTAAACTGAAAAGAATTTAAGGATTAGCAACATGCTGACACAGCTCTAGGGAAAGAAACAACTTAATTCCAAATGAGTCCCCACTGGAATTCAGTCTGACCAGTTCAAGGGTAGAAGACAGCAATAGATTTCTTTGTCTTCTACTGAGCAACAGTAATATAACAGTTATATCTACTAGCAACATATAATTACACACAGTAAAGAAACCAAACCTAAAATATACAATAGGGTGTACATTTGTAGTAGTTTGTATGTCACCTCAACCTGTAGTAAAATAAAGAACATTTCCATACCCAGAAAGTACTCAAGTCCCTTTGGATAAACTCATCTGCCTGACCTCCTCAGGCAGCTACAGTATTGTGACTTCTGTCAGTATAGATTAGGTCAGCCTATTTTAGATCTCCATGTAATTGGAATTATTTAATTTGTAGCCTCTTTTGGTTGTTTTCATTCGCCAACATAACTATGGGATTATTACATTCCATTGCATATATCAATTTGTAATTTTTAGGTGGCTGGACAGTAAGGAGTCCATCCTTCTGTTAGTGCATTGAATTGTTTCTAAGATTGGATTATTATAAATAAAGCTGCCATGAGACTCTTGCACATGCATTTTTATGGACATCTCTGGGATACACAGCAGACACTGTCCAACTGTTTACCCAACTGGTTGAGACATACTCCACTACCAGTCATGGAGAGTTGCAGCTGATCCATATCCTTGCCAATACTTGCTGTCAGTTCTTTTAACCTTAGTGTGTACAACCTTGTAGATTTAATTTGCATTTCACTGATAATTAATGATGTTAAATGTTTATTCATATGTTTATTGGCCACTTGGACATCTTTTGAATGATAATTGATTGGAGGTACAATTTCAGGTTCAAAATAATTTTCAGAATGTGAAGGAATTGCTGTGTTAACATTGTCAAGATGACTGAACAATTTTTTTACTCATGTCATGTAAGTCATTTGCTTTCACTCCTATGAAAGTTTTCAAAACTAGTTCTTATTGCTAGAGTCCCTTAGTTTTACCAAGGTGAAATGAGCTGTGGATTTTTTCAACTAAAATTGCTTGTTTCTTATTAAGTGCTTTTGGTGTAAAACCTCTTGATTTCTTCAGCTAAGGCCATTTCTCATTGTTAGCTTTTTGCTGCTTTTCTTACCTCTACTTTCTCTAATGGAAATGTCCATTGAACAAGTGTTGGGTTGTCTGGATTCATTCTCTCTTTTAACTTTTCTCTTAATTTAAACAATTCTGATCTTTATCTCTTTCCTTTAAATCCTAGGAGACTTTGAGTTTATATGTTCCATTCATCAAATCAAATAAAAAGAACCTTTGCATTTTGTGAGATCCTTAGAGAATAAATTTACAGTTGCCCTTATAGGCCCAGTAATGATAGAAGTAAAAAGACTTATAGATCATCATAGATCCCTTCATCTTAAATGAGAAAAATAGAATCTGAGACCTAAGGGGACAGTTACTTAGCCAAGGTCACCCCATTGTAACACAGTCATAATTAAATTGTCCAGTTATTTTTCTATTATATCACAGGGAGTGACTTCATAGAGGGGACATCTTTAGTACTGGAGTGTTACTGGGATGCCCTGCGTCTCCTGCAGTAAGCCTCTCCAGCTAGCTCCACTTTCTGTTTTATTTTCATACCACCCTGTAGTATGTATCTTTACCTAGTATTTCTATCACTTACATTAATTAACAGACATACTCGACATGGACTTGTTTTTTAAAATTTATTCATGTTCCTTTTCTCTCTCCAGCAAAGCTCCTGAACTTAAACATAGTAGCCCATATTCTTTCTCTGCTTCTTCTATAGCACAGTGCTGGCTCTGACACTGAGCAAAGCTGGCTTCCAACATGAAGAGCAGCTGTGACAGCTAACTGTTGTGTCAACCTGAGTAAGAAATGTCCAGCCCAGTTTTTGGTGTAGAAGAGTTCTAGGAGTGGTCAAAGATTGATTCCCAAAGAGGGAAGACCCATGCCAAGTGTGAGTGACACTGAGCAAGAGGTTCATAGTTTGAATAGAGCACATAGGGAAAGAAGATGAAAGTCTCACTTCTGCTTCTTTGGAGGAACTCTGGTCTTTTCCACCACCTTCGGAATCTGTTTCTAGGCTTCTAGCTCAGACATTTTAGTCTTATAGTACCGACCCTTTACTCCCAGCTCAAACTCCTTATCTTTCTAACATAGACCCTTCAGCCTCCCCATATAGACTTCAATGGGATTCCACAGTGAGCTCCAAGTCTCCACGTCTGATTGGATCCTATAGCTTTCCAGCATGCAGTTAACCCTTCTCCATTGTTCTGTGCGTGACTTTACAGATGGCCGTTGTAAACCTACCTTGTGACTCATATATATATATCTGATGTAACTAACTGATATGAAGCCAATACTATTGAGTCGGTTTTTGCAAAAAGAAAGAACTTTATTCTAGGTCAAGTAATGAGGAGGCAGAAGGAATGTTTAGTCTTGTCTCCCATCAGTCTGTAGTGAAGGAATTGAAGCACCCTGGGGATGGGGAGAAGGAGGGCTGATTGGCTTTAACAGCGGTGGAGCAGTCCATATTGGTACACCAGGCTTGGGGGGGGGTAGGTAGAGTGGGGAGATTCCTGTCCCTTTGTTCTGGTCTGTTCTGCTCCTGTTTATGGTGTCCCTTGATTCTAATTAAAGCTTGCAAAGTCCTGTTCTTCAGTTTTTGCTGTTTGGCTCTTCTCAGCTCTCAAGGTCTGCACCTGCATGGTAAAAATCAGCTTGTGTACCCTCCTCTGCCCAGCTTGGGGATCCAATCCAGTGCATTCTCACTGAACTACATACTCAGTCCTTTGTTTATTTTACTTTGGGGCAGGGTCTCACTAAATCCTTACTTTGCTCAGTCTGGGCTTCAGTGATTCTCCTGCTTCAGCCTGCCAGAGTGCAGGGGTTACAGGCTCACAACAGTTTTTAGAAACAAGAAAGTTATTGTGGCAGACTTTAATTGAACTAAGGATTACTGGGTATGCCATGTGGGGAGATTATTTACTGATCTCTGAGATATCCACCCACCTAGTGGCACGTGGATGCTCAGCAGCACAGATCTGTCTACACTCACTGGAGGAGTTGTTATGCATCTGAACTAGGGTATCACACATACTTTTTTTTGTTTTTTCTTTTTTTTAAATATCATCTGTTCAATTTCAGGAATCCAATATGTTATATACTTAGCTCAAAGTTAATTGACTTTGGGGACATAGGGTCGTCCTCTTGTTATCTCTGGATCTTTAAGCCATTCACATACCTCCACAGGTCTTCAGATACAAAGGGTCATTTCCATGGGATGAAGTGAGATGGGGGGGGCTCCTATTATAATGTATTGTAAGTAGGAAAATAATAGATCATTGCAAGGCAGTCTAGTTTCCTTCCACAAAAGCCATCAGACACAGCCCAGCAACCCCTCTCTCCTCTCTCATTGGTGTGTCACAAGAAAAGGCTTTCCCATAAATTAAATGGAAATACCATCAGTGATCAATCTTTGGAGACATGTGGAAAGAAATGTTGTTAAAGTTTAGGACCTTTCATTTTCTTAATGAAGCAGCTAGGACTGGAGGGAATGATAAGTATAACCTTCACACCTTTGAATGGAGGAGCCACAATAAGTATTTTAAAAGCTGGTCTAATTAAGCATTGACACAGTCTCTACCCAATATTCATTCAAGTCTTCCTCCTTCTAATAAGCTACAGCTTTTATTTCTGCAGGGCAGAAAGCCCCAGAGGCTCCACTGTTCTCTGGAAAAACAGAACCCAGTCTCTAGCCCACTGTCCTCCATTGGGAAACATCCCTGGCCTGTGGTCTAGTGAGCTCACTTCCTAACCTAGTTCCCTTCCTGGGCATGCTGGGGGCCTAGAAGGCCACCGGAAAAGATAGACCAGGGCTGCAAAATGAGCCCTGTGAATTTCTAATAAGCACAACTGATGGGAACAAACCTGTTTGGGAGAAATAATTGCAAGGTTGAAACTGACCAGGCCTTCCTGCTTGCCTAGGACTTTGCATTCAACTCAAGTGACCTTCACCTCTGGTAACAACAAGGATTCTGCTGGTCCCCCATGCTGTGATATTTCAGGGCGGCGCTAAGCCACTGCAAGTGTCTGCCCTGCCCTCTGAGTCTTTGTTACATTTTGTTACTCTAGGGGTGCTGAATAAAAGGTGTAGCTGGCTGGGGCCTGGGGTCTTTTGCTACCCAAAGTAGCAAGGATCAGGCCCAAATTGAGCTTCTTTAAGCCTCATTTCTGCCTAATTATTAATTATTATTTCACCTTGTGCCATAGACTCACAGGCGACTACCTAATGCAGAGGTCCCAGTTACATTTCCTTCCCCCATTTCCCACACACAATAACAACTCCTTTCATTCCAACTTGAGGACAGATGGGAGGAGGGAAGGGGTGGTGAGTGTGCTTTCTATTTTCAATCCCTTCAGTTCAAATGCAGGTGGGAGTTTCCAAAATGACACATGGAGACTGAATCAAGCAAGTTCTCTTCACCTTCCTCCTGAGTTCTCTATAATGGTGAATAAATAGCTCAGGTTTTCTCCATCTACCCCCTGACTCTCTTTCGTCTTGCTCCCAGCTAATGGTTTCACCATCATGGAGTAAAGACTTGGGATTTCTTCCCAACTCTGGATTTCCTGTCACTGAGGCTGACTTCCCTACCTGGCTCTGGCTCTGGCTTCAGTACTTCCACTTCCTTGGGAACCTGGGTGCTGACTGCTCTCATTTCTTGCTTCTTTTCCCCCTAATTTCCTCCCCACTGCTCCCTCCCTGCTGCATTTAAATTGTTGAGCAGCCAAGTCCCCAAAGCCTCCCTTGGGCCACCAACCTAGTCCATTTCTTGTCCTTCTGGGTGGAGGTGCCTATAGTAATAGCACCAGGATTTGCAGCCTGGGAATGCTGCTGGAGGGGATGAGCAGTCTCCATCAACTCTAGTTTCTGTGCCGATTGTCTCTCAAATCCCCACGTGTTGGAGGGTAGAACTGTAGAAGATGGAACCTTTAGGATATAGAACCCAACCAGAAGCCTTAGATCACTGGAGACATGCATGCCCTCAAGACGGATTGTGGAACTCTGATGATCTCTTTTCTCTTTTTGCTTCCTGGCCATAAGCTGAGTTCTTTGTTCCACTACATGATCTTTGTGTGCTGTGTTGCCTCACAGCTGCCTATAAGCTCTATCGAGATAGACATGTGGCATGTTTACTGCTGTATTTCCATGTTTGGATCTCCTGTGGGAACCCAGTAAACACTTGTTTTAAAAAATAATTAAAGGATAAATGAACACCAAAATTGCTAACACCATCTGGAAACATGTATGTCAAACACCCAGTCCATCACAAGATGTTAAAAACTTCTGAAATGAGGTGAAACAAGTGTCCAGGTGTTCCTCCAAGTACTCTTCATATTTTTCTGTGATTTAATTTTTAAATATGTTCCACTTTAGTGGTAAGACCTTTATTCTGGCTTCCTTCAGCATTCACATGTCAAGAGGAACTATCATTTTGCTGCTTTTCCTCTTGAATTTTACATGAGACTGTACACACTTTATTTTCCTAAGTCAGTGGTGGTGAGGATGGGTTTCAGGTGCAGTGGCTTTTCAGTCATATTTGAAGTATAAATGACATTGTCCAGTAAATGCATCAGACACCTGTTTAGCAATGCTAGGGATCAGCAGTTTGGCTAAATGAGAAGGATGAGATCAAATGAAAGAGAAACTATTCTACCTAACTTTCTTTCTTACCACTGTGGCTGTTTAACACACTTATGATTGAGAGGCAGCTTTTAAAGGAGTCTCTGCCATGTGAGCTGGTTGGGAAGCCTAAGAATCAGTAGCTCCATGATTTCCTTTTCATTCTTTTAAAGCACATCTGTGGAGTGTCAGTCATTGGGAGCACAAAGGTGATAAAAATTTGATATTGGCCTGTGGAGAGCTCACAGAGTAAAGAAGGATCTAGGTAATATCTCATGGTTATAGCTTTGTAAGTGTTACCGCATAATGATTAAGATACTGCTCAAGTTCAAATCCCTGCTCTACTACCGATGACCTATGTGACTTTAGGAAATTTACTTTCTTTTTTCTCATCTACAAAGGGAAAATAATAGTACATGCCTAATATGGGTTTTATGAGCTGAGCATCTTTAATAGGAGCTAAAAACAAGTTTATAGATAGAAGCACTTAGAACACGCACTAAATGTCATCTCTTATGATAGATGTAAGTGTGGAGGCTGGAAGAACAGCAAAGAAAATCATTGAACTTAGGTTGGATGTGTCAAGGAAGGTTCCAGAGGCAGGAACAGAGAACATTTGATGGATGAGTAATGATATAATGGGGAGCATAGAAAGATATCCAGGCAGAAGGAACAACACGTGTGAAGAACGAGAAATCATATTTATCATTAAGAATGACATCTGCTTCATGAGGGAAGAAGTCCTTGTGAAGAACAGGAAGTAAGCCAGAGAAGTCTGAGGCTGAAGCACTTTGAGAGCTCAAGGGAGTGCAATTAAGGATTTAGGACTTAGATTTGAAAGCTTCTAACAGGTTAAGGAGAAAGAGAAACAATGCTAGGTTTGCATTTTGGAAAACCACTTCTAACCACGCTTAGGTTGGAAGGGATTTGTTTTAGTTACTATTTTGCTCATATAAAATATCCAATATCCACAAATTAAAGGAGGAGAGGGAGAGGTTTATTTTGACTTAGAGTTTACAGAGGTTTTAGTCCATAGTTGGCTGTTCCAAGGCAGGAAAGAAGGTAGAAGGGCACTGTAGAAGAGAAGCAGTTCATGGCATAGCATGCGGCAATGAGTGAGTCATGAAGGGAAAAGGAGGGATGTACAGTATATACCCTTTTAGGCCATGCCCACAGTGACCTCCTACTACCAGGTTTCATCTCCCAACGTGACACTCAGCTCTAAATTCATCAGTGAACTAATCTAGTATCACATAGGCCTGATTCAACATCACACACCCATAATCCATGCCCACTGAGTGAATGAAGCGTTGGAGGGATGTCTACATATGAACTATTGCAAGATTCCTCTGGTTACCAGTTAGAAAGCTTCCTAATTCTCTCCAAGTGAAGAAGGAAGAGAATTTGTCCTAAGAAATTGTGTATCAGTTTTCTGTTGCTATTTTTAAAATGATCCCAAATGTAGTAGCAAAGTTACTTTTCTTTTTTTTTGTACTTTGCTTTTGTCAGTGCAAGGTTAGAACTCAGGACTCCTTCATGCTAGGGTTAGGCAACTGCTCTACCACTGAGCTAATCCCAGCCTTGAATTTATCTCAGAAGTTCTGCAGGGTGGGATCTGGCACAGGCTGCAAAGCCACCTGTTCAGTACTTCAGTGGTTGAAGGGTCGCCTTTGGCTGTGGCTGCGGGACTCACCTGGGCTCAGGGTTCTCTTTACAGTTCATTAGGTAATTGACAGACTTCAGTTCCTTGTCATTATAGATCTGAAGAAACCATTTCTTGCTGAGGCCATTCCCAGCTCCTGCTAAAGGCTGCCCATGTTCTGCAGCATGGAGCCCTTTGTATCTGCAGCAGGAGCAGTGGTGCAGCCAGTTTCTCTGGTGCCTCCAATCTCATCGACTTTCTTTTGCATCAGTTGGAGGAAACTCTGCTTGTAGGTGACTCCTATGAAGATCATCTGAATAATCTTTTCAGTATCTTGAGGTCGTCTTTGCAAAAGTCCTAGACAGAAGTAGCCTCTTAGTATTTAAATAACAATTTGATGGGGATTTTGAAGGGAAGTATCTTTAGGAATCTGCTTAATGTAATCTGGCACTGGAAATGAAGAAGGGGGAATGTCTAACGTGTACAGAAAACTTTACGAAAGGAGTAAGTGACTGGGTACAACTTGAAGGAGAAAGGTCTCAAGACTATTTCTCAGTTCTGGAACTCAGACAACTGGTTAAAAAAGTGAAGTACTTCTCAATACAACAGAAGAAAAGAGGAGAAATAGAGAAAGTGAAATTAACAAAGTCATGCTGAGTGGAACTATGTGTGGGAAATTCAGGAGACACAAAATAGGTCACAGGTCTTGATCACAGAGAAGTGATCAGAGCTGAAGGCAAGATTCAGGAGTATAAATGTGCTGGGAGACAGAAGTGTCATGCTGAGAGACTACCGAGAGTAAGAAAAGTAAAGGGCTGAAGGAAAACTTCATAGACACTGACATTTAAGAAATAAGCAGGGAAAGATATAAGTGCTACTGACAGGAAGCACAGAGAAAGGCAGCAGAAAAAGTTGAAAAGAAATACATTTCTGAAGTTAGGCTAAGGTTTAGTTTCTGCTTGAAGGATCCATCATCGCTGTAAAGTGCAAGGCAAGGTGTTCCAACCCAGGAAGATGTGGAGAGAAAGATATTCAACAAATTAGCAAAATGAAGGATGGGAATCATTTATAAATTTAAGAGAAGCAGTTCCAGGAGAATGATTTGCAGTGTGCTGAGAAGCATTCAAAAATGACTGTAAGCAATTTTGGATGTGGTTTTTTTTGTTTTGCTAAAAGATAGAGAGAAAAGCATGCTTCTACAGCTTCAAAGAAAGAGTGTCTGGGGAGGATGAAGTTGCATCCTTAGAAAACAAGGGAGGAGTGATTGAAGAAAATACTTGAGAAAATATTAAAAGATGGGTCCAAAACACAGGTAGAAAGGTTGACCTTGGTGGCAGAAAGTACACACACCTACCTGGCCAGACCAGAAGAGTCTGCATACAAGGTGAGTGCAGATGTGGTAAGTGTTTGAGACTCTCTGGGCCAATGGAGATGCTTAGTGATATCATGTGGTGGCCTTAACTTCCTTAGTTATACAGGAAGCAAAATATTCTGCTAAAAATGAAGAGAGACACCTGTGGTACATGAAAGTCATGCCCATTGAGGGGGATTAAGAAAGCTGATGGAGAAGCTATGCAAGGCTTATTGGGAACATGGGGAGCCCAACTGGGAGACAGCAGCAGTGGCCATGGGCATGTCTTCCTCCAGTGGAATGCAGGAAATTGGAGAGGGGGCTCAGAAGCCAATGGTGAATTGCTGGAAATCTAGTAAGTAGAAGGACCAGTGGTGGGCCATAGGCTCTGAGGGGAAGGAAAAGAACTGAAGCTAGAGGTATGATAACTGAGAAGTGATTTCTCTAGGGACTGTGCATTGAGATGAGTTGGAAGGAACTAGCATGGTGGCACTGGGACTGGGACCTGGGCCAAGCCTGTGCTGTGCGGCTCTGGTCCATCTACATAGTACTTATGCACTGACTTCTTGTAAGGCTGTTATTTGAGATTCAGGGCTGGAATCTGTACCTATGCAGTAAGTGGCAAGGCTGTGCTGTGACTGGGATCTGGGTCATGTCTGCATGGAGCAGATCTGGCCCACCTACACAGTGCTTATGTGCTGACTTCTTGTGAGACTATTACGTGAGATTCAGGCCTGGAATCTGGACCTATGCAGTAACTAGCTCAGAGGTGGTGGGACTGGGACACGGGCAAGGCCTGCACTGAGTGGCTCTGGCTCACCTACATAGCACTTACATTCTGACTTCTTGTTGAGACTCAGGTGAGGAATCTGCGTCTACACGGTAAATGCTGGGGTGTGCTGGGACTTACACAGAGGCCTAAGGGCCAATGATATCAGGAAGATAACTCAAGAAGAAATCATTTCTTAAGGGTTGTAAATATTAGCAAGAAAGATACTTGCAACTAGAAGTTTACAGATATTGACCCAGAAATTAAACCAAAACCACTAACAATAGCAAAAAAATCAAAATGAGGAAAAACCCAAATAAAACTCAAACAAAGAATTCCCAGTCTCCAAAGGGAAAATTAGGGACCAAATAAATGAACCACTCTGAAATACAATCACTTAGACTCCGTGAACTGGCAACAAAAGAGGATCTGGAAAAAAAGAAATTGGAAATAATTTCTCACGTAACAGCACAGATAATGATCAGGTAAAATGATAACAGATAAAAAATAATAGAGGACCTCAAGAACATAGAAACAAATGGAACCCAATAAAGAGATTCAAATGGAATTCAAGAGATTAAAAATCCCACTGAATGCTTTAGCAGTAGAGCTACTGAATCCAAAGGCAGAATTTCAGGCATAGAAGACAGGATTGCAGTTAGTGACTAGGAAAGGAAAGATTTCTTAAAAATAGTAAAAGACCTTGTGAAATCAATCCAGCAGCTGCTAGATGATGCAAAGAAGAACAACTTAAGACTGATTAGAGTCAATGAAGAAGGAGGAGATAGTGCAAATGACATAAAAAAGTATTTACAGATGTAAAGACAGAAAACTTCCCAAGCTGGAGAAAAGAATTTGACATACAGATAAGTGAGGCATACAGGGGTCCAACCAGTCATGATCAAAACAAAAAATCCACACCTCGGAATATACCAGAATAGTCAAAATACCAGAATGCCAACAGAAGAACAAAATATCAAAAAGAGTTAGAGAAAAGAAACAAATTACATACAAAGAAAAGCCCATCAGAATTATAGCAGACTTTTCAACACAAGCTCTCAAGTCAAGGAGAGCCTGGAGTGAAGTATTTCAAGCCCTAAAAGAAATAAACTCCAATCTAGATTGATCTGTCCCGCAAAACTATCCTTCAAAATTGATGGGAAAATAAGATATTTCCACAACAGAGAACACCTGAGAAACTTCATGAACACCAAGCCTGTGCTATAAAAAATTCTAAATAATATCCTAGAAAAAGACAGTGAGGCTGACAACTCCATGAGGGCTAACAGAATGAAGCCACTAGATGAAGCAAGAAATTAAATGGTGGATGTGTGTATGTGTGGGGGAAATAAAGAGCCAACAATGGAAAAATACACAATAAATGTAAGTCAATACTTACCAGTTATAACCATCAATGTTAATAGCTTTAATTCAGCAATTAAAAGAAATAGACTGGCAGAATGGATCAGGAAGCAAGACTCAACAATATGCTATATTCAAAATATACACAATTCTAAAAAAAATCCATAAACTGAAAGTAAAAGGATGGAAACCAATTCTCCATGTGATACTAACCCCCCCAATTATAATGTCTATCTTATTTTGCAGACAAACTAGATTTCAAACCAAAACTAATTAAGAGAGACAAAGAAGTTGAATACATTCTCTTACAGGGATCAATCCAAGAGAAAGAGCTGAAAATCATAAATACATATGCACCAAATGTTAGTGTACCCAACTATATAAAATAAATGTTAATGGACAATAAAAGCCAAAACAGCACTAATACAATAGTAGTGGGGGGCTTCAATACCCCACTGTCACAAACAGATCAACTAGACAAAAAATTAATAAATACTATAACTGAGCCAAACTTTTGAACAAATGACTTAATAGATGTCTATAGAGTATTCCACCCAACAAAACCAGAATACATATTCTTCTCAGCTGCACATGATGATTCTCCAAAATAGACCAAATGTTAGTTTGTAGAGTGTATTTAGGTAAATGCAAAGGAATTGAAGTTATTCCCTGTATACTATCAGACCACAGTGCTTTGAAATAAGAGATCAATAGCAAGAGAAATTCCAAGTACTTCATGAATACATGGAAATTGAGTAACACTCTCCCAAACAACTAATGGATCCAGAAGAAATTAAAGAAGAAATTGGACAGTTTCTACAATTAAATGATAACATTTAGTAAAACATTTAGGAATCTATGGGAGACAATGAAAGCAGTGCTAAGAGGAAAATTCACAGCAGTAAAGGCCCACACTAGGAAAACACAGAGTCCTCAAACAAACAACCTAATGTTTAACCTCAAACTCCTAGAAAAAGAAGAGCAGGACAAACCCAAAGCTCATACAAGGGAGGAAATTATAAGGATCAAAGGAGAAATAATTGCAAAGCAGACTAAAAAAGTTTTTTTGACTAAAACACATCAATGAATTGAAAAGTTGGTTCTTCCAAAGGATAAATAAAATTGACAACCCTTAGCCAACCTTTTCAAAAACAGGAAGGAAAAGGATCAAGTCCATGCAATCAGGAATGAAAAGGGCAAATCACAGGTCCTGCAGAAATCCAGATGATAGTCAACACCTACCTCAAAAATCTTTACATCAATTAGATGGAAAACTCAGATATAATGACATATTCCTAGACACATATGAACTTCCAAAGTTAAATGAAGATATAAAAATAATAAACACCCCTATATAAATCAATGAAAACGAAAATGTAATTAAAATCCTACCAACAAAGAAAAGTCCTGGTCCTGGTGGCTTTACTGCTGAATTCTATAAGACACTTAGAGAAGAGTTAGTGCCACTGCTCCTCAAACTCTTTAATGAAATTGAAAGGGAAGCAAGACTCCCAAATTCATTCCTCAAAACAACTATTACCTTGATTTCAAAAGCAGAGAAAGACCCAACCAAGAAAGAGAACTACAGACCAACATCTCAAATGAAAATAAATGCAAATATCCTCATTAAGATACTGGCAAGCAGAATGCAAAGGATCACCAAGATCATCCACCCTGACAAAGCTGGATTCATCCCAGGGATGTAGGTATGTTCAACATACATAAATTGATAAATGTAAGAGTCAAGGATAAAAATCATATTATCATCTCAATATATACAGAAAAAACATTCAACAAAAATTCAACACCCATTCTGATTAAAACCCTAGAGAAAATTAGAATAGTTTTTATCTCAATTGGATAGAAGTTATTTATGAAGAGTTAACAACCAGAATCATACTAAATGTTGAAAAAAACAGAAACATTTCACACTAAAATCAGGAACAAGACAAGGATGACCATTATCACCACTCCTGTTCAATACAGTGCTGGGAATATTAGCCACAGCAATTAGACAAGAACAAGAAATAAAAGGAATAAAGATAAGAAAGGAAAAAGTTAAGCTGTTACTATTTGATGATGACATGATGTTGTGTATAGAAGATCCTAAAAACTCAGCCAAAAAAATTGCTTGACTTAATCACCAGATTCAGTACAGTAGCTGGGTACAAGATCAATACCCCAAAATCTATAGCCTTCCTTTACACAAATAATAGACCCACTGAGAGACAGAGGAAACAATTCCTTTCACAATAGGACCCTCACAAATGAAATACCTAGGAATCAATAAAACAAAGGAGATGAAAGACCTCTTCTCTGAAAACTACAGCACTCTGAAAAAAAGGAGGTTGGAGAGAACATCAGAAAATGGAAAGACATCCCTTGTTTCTGGGTAGGAAGAACAAAAATTATCAAAAAAAACCCCCCTATACTCCCACAACTACTATATAGATTCAATGCAATCCTGATTGAAATTCTAGCAGCATGTTTCACACATCTAAATAATCCAAAAATGCATCTGGAGCCAGAAGACACCTAGAATAACAAAAGCAATTGTAGACAACAAGGACATGGAAGGGGATATCACAATCTCAAACTTGAAATGATACTAAGAAGCCATTGTGATAAAACCAGCATGGCACTGTCAAAGAAACAGACTTGTGAATCAATGAAACAGACTAGAAGATGCACAAACAACTCCAGACATACTAAACCACCTCATCTTTGACAAAGGAGCAACACACCCTCAATGGAGAAAAGATAACCTCTTTAATAAATGGTGCTGGGAAAACTGAGTTTCAACTTGCCAAAGATTAAAGTTAGATCCATGTCTTTCACTATGCAGCAAACTAAAATCAAAGTGAGCTAGAGACCTATATATTAAAACAGAAACACTAAGCTTTCTGCAAAACAGGTTAGGTAGAAGTTTTGGAGACACTGACATAGGGAAAGACTTAATGAACAAAACCTTAGTAGCATGGGAACCAGCAGATTGGATTCTCATTGTATTAAAAAAGCTTCTACACAGCAAGGGAAACCACCAGCAGGGCAAAAATGCAACATGCAAGCCTGGAAAAAACTTTTACCAGCTGCTCCTCAGACAAAGGACTACTATCTAGAATATATAAAGAACTTAAACAATATCAGCTTCTATAAAGATCTGATTCAAAAATGAGCAACTGAAATGCACAGACATTTTTTAGATGAAGAAATAAAGGCAGAGAAGAAACACATGAAAAAATGTTCAACATCACTGGTCATTTGAGAGATGAAGATGAAAATAACATTGAGATTTCATCTCACTCCAGAAAGAATGGCTGCTATCGTGAAAACCAACAACAAATGCTGGTAGGGCTGTGGGGATAAAGGAAGCCTTCTCCACTGTTGGTGGGAATGTAGACTGGTGCAACTACTGTGGAGATCAGTAAGGATATTCCTCAAAAAAACTAACACTCGAGGTCCCATTTGATACTGCTATTTCCCTACTACATATATACATGAAAAAATTAAAAGAATCATATCCCTGTGGCATATGTCTACCTATGTTTATAGCAGCTCAGTTTGTAATAGGTAGATCTTGGAAACAGCTCAAATTTCCATCCACTGAAGACTGGTTAAAGAAGACGTGGGTTTTAAAAAATAAAAGGGAATATTACTTAGCCACAAAGAATGAAAAATTTGAGTCATTTGTACTGAAATAGATGTACCTTGAGGACATACTCATAAGTGAAGTAAATAGGACACAGATGTGTAAATGCCACACCATTTCTCTTGTATGAGAAACTGAAGTGTAAATGAGGTCCAGAATGTATGATAGAAAAAGAAAGAATATGATCAAAGGGAAAAAGTAAAGGGGGATAAAGAAGGGAAAGAAAAAATTTAATAGTAAAAAGTGGAAACAAAGCTTTTTTATACTGCAAATTGGGGGGTGGTAGTGTGGGCAGGAGAAAGGGAAAAATGACAATCAAAATGAGTCATGTATAGGTACACATTTTTTTTTTGGCAGTACTAGGGATCGAACTCTGGCCCTTAGGCTTTCAAGGTAGCACAGCAGGTACAAATTTTTAATACAGAATATGATCAGAATAGATATGTAAAATGTACCAATAAAATCCTTATGCTTTCAAATTAAAAGAAAAGAGAAGGGGCTGTAGGGCAATGAGAAGGCTTGGAAGGATGGGGTCAATGTAAGAATGAAAGCAAGTCAGAGCTCATGAAAGGGATAATACTGAGTGACAAGAAGGAGCAGAGAGCAGCTGGGGGTATGCACTACTGAAGGGCAGAGGACTAGCTGGAAGTCACATGACCACAGGGACAGAGAACTCTTCCAAGGACAGGATGGGATTGGAGTGGTGAGCAGAAAGAGGCAGGAACAGAGAGGACCAAAGTGCAGCCACCCTCAGCTCTTCCCTCCCTCTGGCCACCATTGACAGATACTCACTGTCTCTGCATTGGGAAGGTCACAAGCTCCTCTGAGGCTATGAGTGGCCATTTTCCCACAATAATAGAAGCAGTATCATTGAGATGCAGGAATCCTGGGAGCAGTGCACCCAGTTTTGAATTTCCCTGTGACCTCCTATAACTGATGAGAAAAGTTGGATCTAAATTCATTTGGCTTAAAGTGAAAAGCAAAGCACTTGTTTTATACTGTTGCTTCTCTTCCTATGAATCACTTACCTCTGATGAACACAGAACCCTGCCTTACAACAATGGACCTGCCTTACAACAATGATATTCTTCTGGGCTTGTATGACTTTATTTAACCTTTCAATGCTTAGTGTTTTAGTTTTGGAAGACCAATGACAATGGAACATGACTTTTTTCTTTTCAAATTCTTGTTCTTTGAATTTTTTAAGGTAATGTATATAATTTCATCAAAACAATTTTTAAAATGACAAGGAAGTTAAAAGTTTGGAGTTTCTCTTTTTACTTTCTTTAAGTACCAGAGAATTGTTGCCAATTTTCTATAGGGAGAAGAGTCTCTCTGGGGGAATAGATTGTTTTCTGTTTTCTGGAATTCTTTTACCACCACTTGCTTCTAAGAATACAGCATATTCATTTATTTCAGTTAAGTGAAGAGGAAAGTCTGCACACAAGCTTAATGATTCTCATTTTTTTCTTTTATTTGAGAATAGATTAGGGAGAACTTGGGGATCCATTACTAGCAGGAACCAACATCTTCACAAGAAATTAAGACCCCATGAAAACTTTATGAAAATCAGTTCAATACAGTGGATTGTGTTGGAGAGAAATGAAACAGGACAGTTGATAACATGAAGAGATGGGTCTGCTCTGAAGGATGAAATTGTGATTTCTACAGACTGGGCTGGGGGGAAGGAGCCCTTCTCAATCTATCTGAATGTGCATGTGTGGCGGGGGGCTAGGGACACAACCGAGGGCTTCATATCTGTTAGGGAACTGCCCTAACTCCCACCCCCACAGGAAACCATTCTTTGAAACCACAGACCCATCCTTGCAGTTTCACCTGTGTGGGCCCTGGGTGGAGGCATCTATTTCTATAACTCCATGACAACAGAGGATTAAAGAAATTTGTCCCATTAGAAATCAGTGCTGCCAAGTGCCAGGCAAACACACTGTCCCTGTTTTATAGGGGGCGGTAGGGAGTGGCAGTTAAACTATGCTGAGCCAGGTTTTGTTCTGGTGAGCGGGGGAAGTGAAGGCCATTCCACTGGGCAGAAGTCACAGCTCACTGCGCTCGGGAATTGAGATTGGTCCTCCTTGGATGTCAGAGGCGGGTGAAAGATCAGAAAGCCCCATTTGTGCTCGGCTGCCTCTGCCACAGAGAACTAAAAGGCAAAAGAAACTCAGATGCATTAAAAGGCATTGTTTGGCCCAGCTGAGTTCAGCAGTGCCTCAGCAAAAGGCAAATTTGCCCTGCAGGATATTGGGGCTCTGCCTGGTGACCCCAGAATATTACTCTCATATGCTATCCTCATCCTCTTTCTTTCTGTTCACTTTAAAAACAAACAAACAAACCAGAGCCCTTCACCACTCATCTTTTCTCTTGGATGTGTAGTCGTGAATCAATTATGGCAAATCGTGTCAGGGAAGGCTTCTCCTGGGAGAGAAGAGCTCAGTGCCCTCATTTTATGCAGATGAAGTCACTGTGAGTCACACATCAAAACATTTCAAAGTAAGACTAATCTCTTCAGGATAGCACAATAAAGGACAATTCTATATTTAGGAAGATCCCATCTTTGGGCCGTCTAACTTTTCCAACATCTGGGACAGTCGTCAGTAGGTCTGCTTACCTCTGGCCCCATCAAGCTCAGGAGTGTAAAATTCCTTACATGTTCCTCCTTTGCTAATGAATGCCACGAACTCACCCTGACAAGTGGCTGTGGATCCTGCTCAGGAATTCTCTTGCCACAGGCCAGTTTATTTTGTATGCTTAGAATTAGGTCATGCAGAGAGCTGCATAGTAATTTATCTAAATAAGTACGCCCAAATATGCAGAAATATGACCATAAGATTCTCCCAATTTCCTAAAATAGTTATCTGGCAAGCTTCTCAATAAGGAAATTCATCAGTTTGGCAGATATGTTTAAATCCTATTCAACTGGAGTGTATAAATACCTAGTATGTGCTTGGTGTTGCTTCATACCTCATTCACTTAGTGCATGGAAGACATGTGTTTCTGCATCCCGAAGTCTGTGCACCTGAGGGTAACAGCTGCTGGGAGGTCAGGTGGAGGCCAGGAGCTTCACCACAGGGCCCTGATCACACATTTCCCACCTCCTGTCTCTGCACAGTGCCTCCTTGACCAGCAAGGGAGGGAACCTCTCCAGCAGATATCTTTATTTTGGCACAAAAGAATTCTCCCATATTGTAGTGTTCCAGAGGCCCAGAAGATGAGCCAGATAAAAATGAAGCCATTAGTTCAACCTAGCTTTTCAATCTTTCTTTTAGTATATGTGCTGCCGAAGCGAGCCTCAATCTTTCTTTTGTTTCTTCTTCCTTTTTTAGTGATTCCTGTGTTCTCTGTACCGTAGCTTGGAAACCACTGGTGTCCAGTATCCTCCCAGGCTATTGTTTGGGGTTTATTTGCTGGCCTCCCGCAGTGTATGGGCCTCCCTTTGGGATTTTTGTTCTTCTGTGGAGGAAAATCCTGTGCTGGATTTGGCAGTTTTTCAACCCAGAGGCGAGAACTCAAAGGGAGGTGGGTCTCAAGACATGCCTGCTCTGCAGTGCTGGAGGAACAGGTGAGCCTGGGCTCTCAGTGGCCCTGCCTGACTGTATAAAGGCAGCAGGCCCTCAACTCACTTCTCTGAGGACAAACCCTTGGATGGCTCCCTTGAGAACCATTGCTAACTCTGTATGTGTGATAATCATGTGTGGTTGTATTAAATGAAAAGGGCTGTGTCTTTAGAGAGGCATACAGAAGAACCCTCAGATATACTGATACAGTTATATGTGATAAAAGAATCACTTCAGCATTATATAGGGTGGGTATGAGTGGGATGACAGGTAAACATTATATTCAAGCTGGGTGATATGTACATAAAGGCTTGTTTTACCATTCTTTCTACTTTAAAATAGATTTGGAATTTATATTTTCCAAAATTTTTGAAAATACAGGAGTTGAAAGGAAGGGAAGGAGGAAGAAGGGGAAGAATAGAACAAAGGAAGGAAGGGGATATCAGATTGATGTTAAGCCCTTGCCCTAGGAGCCAGCCAGCCTCCCTCCCTCCCTCCCTTGCTCCCTCCCTCCCTTCTTCCCTTCCTCCTTTTTTCTTTCCTTTCTTCTTTCCTTCTTCATGCTTTTGCTCCCTGCCAGTGAGAATTCATTGTGCTACCTAAGGGGATCTAATCTTTATCTTGAAAAGGATGAGATCTTAGGGTATGCTTCTCTGGCCCGTGGACAAGGATCCCACCTGTACTCACAGCTTTACTTGTACTTTTGATTCTGGCCTTCACAATTTCAGGCATAGGATATTTCTCCATGAAATTTTTTTATCATTCAATTCACCCAGAGGCATGCAAACAATTATGTTTCTTTCTTAAACGCAGATGTTTTCATAATTTTCCATTTTATGGATGGAAACACAAAGGCTTCAAGTGGTTGAAAAAACCACCAAAGCTTGTACACCTCTACAGTGGTAGAATGAAGCTGTGAACTCATGTGATCCAACACTGAAACTGCTTTTGCAGTTAAGATATAATATAGGCACTACCAAGAAATCTCCACACAGATCTCCACAATGGTTGCACAAGTCTGCAATCCCACCAACAGTGTAGAAGGGTTCCCTTCTCCCCACAGCCACGCCAGCATTTATCGTTGGTTGACTTTGTGATCACAGCCATTCTTTGTGGAGTGATGTGGAATCTCAATGTTGTTTTCATTTGCATCTCTCGAATGACCAGAGATGTTGAGCATTTCTTCATATGTTTCTTGGCTGCTTTGATTTCTGCCTCTGAGAAGTGTCTGTTCATTTCAGTTGCCCATTTTTGAATTGGGTCTTTAAACTTGGGGAGGCTGATCTGTTTGAGTTCTTT
>PVIC010000566.1:0-116637 GCA_004025085.1 Thryonomys swinderianus | reverse complement strand
CTCCATTTGCACCTAAATGGATCGATCTTGTCATTCTTTGTGGCAGAGTAATACTCCATTTTGTAAAAAAACCACATCTTCTTTATCCACTCTCCAGTTGATGGACATTTGGGTTGTTTCCAAGATTGAGCTATCACGAACTGAGCTGCTATGAACAAGGGTGTACATCTGTCTTTCCAATGTGAGTTTTTAAGTTCTTCTGGGTATATTCCTAGCAGGGGTATAGCAGGGTCAAATGGGACCCGTAATCCTAGTTTTCTGAGAAATCTCCACACAGATCAGTTGGAGACCTTTTATGTCATCATATTCTTTAAAAATTTTTCCATTTTCCTTTTTTTTTTTTTGCAATTTAGCAAAAATGCTATCTCATACCAAGAGCTACTTCTTTTCTTTATTTTTCTTTGAAGTGGCAGTTCTGAGGATTGAATCCAGGCAGTTTTACTCAGCTATATCCCCAGCCCTTTTTATTTTTTCATTTTGAGACAGGGTCTCACTAATTTGCTAGACTGGCTTTGAACTTGCAATTTTCTTGCCTCAAGCTCCTGTCTAGCTGGAATCACAGCTGCCTACCACTGCACCTTGTCTCAGGATTCAGTTGTTCTTTTTTTTTTTTTTGAGACAGGATCTTGCTATGTAGTTTATATAGTTGATATGTAATTGAACTCATTAGGTAGCCCAAGCTTGTCTTGAACTACAATTTTGCCTCAGCCTCCCAAGTGCTGAGATTATAGGCTTTTGCTACCACTTCTGGCTAAGATTCAGCTTTTGTTTTTTTCTTTTTGGTACAAGTTATAGTCAAGGATGTTTTCATGGTACCTTTTAACTGTGGACGTAAATTAAATGTGATTTCTGGTTTTTATTTCTCTTTATATATTAAACAAAGTAGGATGCATTATTTCCAAAATGGTTACACATACTCAAGATTGAGTTATCACATGTATTATTTTAATAGAACTCTATGAAATGACTAGTTTACTTAAATGGCCATTTCTTATTAGACACTAATAACCTAAACATATATATTTTGGGCTATTTTTTTTTTAGGAAAATTAGATAAATTCTTAGAATTCCAGTTTCTTAAATGGAGCTCTCCCAAGCTCTCAATAAATATTTACTGAGAAAATGAATGAAGAAAGGTTATTTATTATTATTATTATTATATTATTTTTTTTTTTTTTGCTTTTGAGACAGGGTCTCACTTTGTAGTTCAGGCTGGCCCTGAGCTCACTATGGTGCCCAGGCAAGCCGCCACGAACTCAGCAGTCCTCCCATCTCGGTTATTTATTATTTTTGAAATATCAGTTAAGAATTCTTTGAGTTGCACATAATAGGAAATTCACTTGATAATGGTTCAAGCAATAAAGACGTTTGATTTTCTCTCATTGGAGAGGAGAGAGAAGCAGTGCGAGGCTGGTTCAGCCTGTGCCCTGTGACACTAGTGATTACTCCTTCCTTCTTTTTCCACCAACCTTGGAGTGTAGGATTTGTTCTTGTGTGATTGCCTCATGGATGCAGGAAGGTTGCTGCAGCTCTAGTATCACAGCAGAGAAAAGCTGCACTTAGTAGTGACAGAAAGAACCTGATCCCAAATGGCACCCCCTCTATACTGACTTCTCCCTCAGAAGTTGTCACAGGATGCTGGGAAAGTAAACATCATCAGAGGGAATGAGAAAACTTGACTGTTGTAGATGAATCACGCTTTATCCCTGGGGCTAGGGAGGGGCCTACCTGGATCTAAATACTGAGGTTCTAATTGCAAAGAAAGAATGCTTTGTGAGCAGTAGATCACGAATTGTATGTGTTCTTCTGACTCAAATGGCATATACATTTAAAATCGGTACTGAAATTGCTAAATATAGCAGGAAACAGATGACAGCTTGAATACTGCAAAAATGCTTTAGTAATGACTGAATGGAAAAGTGGAAAAAATGGAAGCCTAACCTTTTTTTTTTTTTTTTTGAGACAGGGTCTCACTTTGTAGTTCAGACTGGCCCTGAGCTCACTATGTAGCCCAGGCAAGCCTTGAACTCAGCAGTCCTCCTGCCTCTGCCTCCCGAGTGGTGGGATTAGAGGCATGAGCCACCATGCCTGGCGCCTAACTTTCTTTTTAAAAGTTTATTATTTTGGCGGTACTGGGGATTGAACTCAGGCCCTTATGCGTCCAAGTTAGGCCTGGTACAACTTGAGCTAAATTCCCAGACTTAATTTTAAAACATTAACAAAAACCTATTTTTTTTTTTTTTTGAGACAGGGTCTCGTTTTGTAGCTCAGTCTGGCCCTAAGTTCACTTTGTAGCCCAGGCAAGCCTTGAACTCAGCAATCCTCCTGCCTCTGCCTCTTGAGTGCTGGGATTACAGGAGTGAGTTACCATGCCCAGCATTGTATGTGGTTACCGGGATTGAACTCAGGACCTTGCACTTGTGAGGCAGGCTCAGAATCACTGAGCTAAATCTCTGGCCCCTAGAATATTGGTTTCTTTGAGAAGACATGTTAGTGCTGCCTGATCTAGAAACAAATGGCTATCATCCTCTGCTATGGCCTTCCCAGGACATCTGTGGCTGCCAGAAAATGGGAAGGGCTGGTGTCAACAGGTAGTGGTGGGAGTGGGTAGTGAGTACTGAAGTTTTCCCTGCCCCTAGGCCTTTCTGAGCAGCTTTCTCTAGTTGCACTCTAAACCACTGAATCCTTCAGGACCTTTCCTTTCACAGGGTTTAAATCTATTTCTACCCCAGTGGGAAATAGGTCTAGAGAACCTGGATCTTAGCCTCAGTCACTATCCTTGCAGTCTTCAATGAACTTTGACCAGGTTGAAAACCCATTTTTCCATCTTTAGTTTCCTCATAGTGGGCAGAATTTCTGGGCCTCAGATACTTAGCATTCCTTAAGTTGGGTTAACAAAGACCTTTGACCAGAGTCAGGGGTCTTGCTGTCCCTGCCTTCTCTACCCCTTTCCTAGCTCTTTGTAGAAGGACCTGGTTTTTCCTGTGTCCTGAGCCTTGGCCATATCATGCATGGCACCTGTAACTCTTGGTTGGGCTCTTATTACCATCTCTGAGGTTGGGTTTTATTGTGCCAGTAACCGGTGTATATGAGGAGGAGGGTGGGAAATTGCTCCTGTGTTTAGGGATTTCTTTTCTTTCCTACTGTAGGTAAGTCCTTTTATTAGATGGAAGCATAAAAGGATAGCTTAATATTTGTATTCACAACTGCAAGAATGAAGAAACCCCTTTGAGTGGAAAGAATTATTTGCTGGGTGCTTCAATCTCAGAGCCACCAGAGGGCAGCAGAAGTCTAGGTCATAGACCATTAATGACATTGTAGCAGTCTAGTCATAGGAAATGCTTACTTTCTGTTGGCTGAGGGTTTTTTGTTTGTTTGTTTATTTAGTTTTTTGAGACTGGGTCTCGCTTGGTAGTTCAGGCTGGCCCTGAACTCACAATGTAGCCCAGGCAAGCCTCGAACTCAGCAATCCTCCTGTCTCTGCCTCCCGAGTGCTGGGATTACAGGCGTGAGCCACCAAGCCCGGCTAAACATGATTTTTTAAATTGAGAAATTCCCTTTTTTCTTTCTTTCTTTCTTTCTTTCTTTCTTTCTTTCTTTCTTTCTTTCTTTCTCTCTCTCTCTCTCTCTCTCTCTCTCTCTCTCTCTCTCTCTCTCTCTCTCTCTCTCTCTCTCTCTCTCTCTCTCTCTCTCTCTCTCTCTCTCTCTCTCTCTCTCTCTCTTTCGTCTCTCTTCTCTCTTTTCTTTTCTTTTAAGACAGGGTCTCCCTTTGTAGTTCAGGCTGGGTTTGAGCTATGTAGCCCAGGAAAGCCTCAAACTCAAATCCTCCTGCCTCTGCCTCTTGAGTGCTGGGATTATAGGCGTGAGCCACCACACCCGGCATTGAGGTATATGGTACTGAGTGCTGGTGGTCATGAGTCACCACACCACACTTGGTATTGTTATATGTGGCTACCAGGATTGAACCAGGGACCTTGCGCTTGCTAGGTAGGTGCTGAAACCACTGAGCTAAATCTCTGGCCATCTACTTTCCTTTTTTAAATTGAATTCTTTTTTTTTTTTTTTTTTTGAGATGGTCTCCCTTTGTAGTTCAGGCTGGCCCTGAGCTCACTATGTGGCCCAGGCAAGCCTGGAACTCAGCAATCCTCTGCCTCTGCCTGCTGAGTGCTGGAATTACAGGGGTGAGCCACCACACCCAGCGTTGTGGTATGTGGTACTGATTGCTGGGGGTGTGAGTTACCACACCCGGTATTGTTATATGTGTTTACCAGGGATTGAACCAGGGACCTTGCTCTTGCTAGGTAGGTGCAGGAACCACTGAGCTAAGTCCCTGGGACCTCCGATAGGAATATTTAATGATGATTATTTT
Organism: Thryonomys swinderianus; assembly: GCA_004025085.1. Classification (NCBI taxonomy): domain Eukaryota; kingdom Metazoa; phylum Chordata; class Mammalia; order Rodentia; family Thryonomyidae; genus Thryonomys; species Thryonomys swinderianus. Next base: position 112,268 of record PVIC010000566.1, on the reverse strand, counting down.
GCCACCATTCACATGGAGATCCACTGGCTTCTGTGATACAACATAGAAAAAGGGCCAGGGGTGTAGCATAGTGGCACAGTGCCGTCCTGACAAGTGCTAGTTCCTGAGTTTGACCCCCATAACCCCCTCCTAAAATACAGAAACTCAGTTTTGAGAAGTCATGCAGAGAAGGCAACGTGTTCAGTCACTGGAAGGTAGGGTCATACCTGTAGGGAGTCATCTGTAGTTTCTGTTGGGAGCCTCAAAGGTGAAAGTGATGAATTAGTTCATACCAGGACTGACGCACAGGAAATATTGAGTCAAAATTGTATCAATCTTATCATTTTGAAAAGCAAACCTGGGCAAGACAGTAAAGAAAAGTTCTGAATCCAAAAAAACTTGAGAAATGTCTAATTTATTTACTTGGATTAATTTTAGCATACTTTTTCATATTTCTTTTCTTTGCTTCTATCTTCTGTTTTATTAGGATTCTTCTTTTCTGTTTTCTTTTTGCAGTAGTGGGGATCACACTTGAGCCTTTATGCTTCCGGGGTAGGTGTAGTACCTCTTGAGTAAGTGTGCTTCACATTTTTTGTCTTCGACTTGGGCTTCCTTTTGTTAATACATAAATACTTTTTGTGATTATCATGGTCACTGGTATCATTAAGGGCCCAAACTACACCAAAAAACTATCCATAAACTATTAATAACTAACTATAGTAGTAGACTCTGAATGTATACATATTAATGAAATAATGTCTCTATTCTTTTTTTTGAGACATCTTTGTAGTTGTAGGTCTCACTTTGTAGTTCAGGCTGGCTCTGAGCTCACTATGTAGACTAGGCAAGCTTCAAACTCAGCAATCCTCCTGCCTCTGCCTCCCCAGTGCTGGGATGACAGGCGTGAGCCACCACGCCCGGCATTGTGATATGTGGTATTGATTGGTGGTGGGCGTGAGTCTCCATGCCCAGCGTTGTATGTGGTTTCCGAGGATCGAACTCAGGACCTTGCGCTTGCAAGGCAGGCGCCGGAAACACTGAGCTAATCCTCCGGCCCTTTTTTTTTTTTTTTTTTGAGACAGGGTCTCGCTGTGTAGTTCAGGCTGGCCCTGAGCTCACTGTGCAGCTCAGGCAAGCCTCCAACTCAGCAATCCTCCTGCCTCTGCCTCCTGAGTGCTGGGATGACAGGCTTGAGCCACCAAGCCTGGCATATGTGGTATGTGGTACTGATTGCTGGTGGACATGAGCCACCACGCCCAGTATTGCTGTATGTGGTTACCAGGGATTGAACCAGGGACCTTGCGCTTGCTAGGCAGGCGCTGGAACCACTGAGCTAAATCTCTGGCCTGATGTCTCTATTCTTGAGTGCAAGACCATTGTTTAGCTATTCACTACAAGTACTGAATGATACTCAATGTTTTCTTCTGTTTTCCTGATATTCTCATAGCTTCTTTGAATTCTGAGGCGATAAGATGTTGAACAGGGTCTCAAAGACCTGAGGCCATCATGGTAGTAGTAAGATTCCAGGTAGAGTGGTACAGGCTCAGAACCCATCATCGTCTCCTCTTTCTCCTGCTCCTTCTCCTCCTCTCCTTTTTTTTTTTTTTTCTTTAGCATTGCGAATTGCACTTAGAGCCATCACACTGTGCCACATCTCTAGTACCTCTCTTTCCAGGGTCTCACTCTGTAGTTCAGGCTGTCCTTGAACTCACTACGTAGCCCAGGCTGACCTCTAATTTACTGTGATCCTTTTCCTTCAGATCCTTGAGTGCTGGGATTATAGCATGGGCCACAGTGCCCTGTCTCAGCCCTCTTTTAAAAAGTAGTTTTGAGGCAGGGTCTTGCTAAGCCACTAAGTTGCCAAGGCTGGCTTCTAACTCAGCGTGGTCCTCTAGCCCCAGCCTCTCAGAGTGTTGGAGTTACAGGCACACACCATCACATCTATCGCCATTTTCTTTTTCTGAGAGTCTCTGAGCTTTTGTTTTCACAGTTGCAGAAGTATCATTGGACTAAATTACCTTTGTACACTGAAATTTGTTTCCAGAATATTCCCAGGCAGATGTGATTTCTTGCTTCCTGGCTCACTTTCCCTAGTCTCTCACCAGCTTTTTCATAAACCACCCCCCCATAATTCCTAGTATTAACTGTGATTAATAGAGGGGTGAGGTACAAAGAGACTTACTGTTTAAGAACACAGTACTTTTCACAGATATATTTATGTTTAAAGTTGTTTCTGTTGCCTTGACAGCCAGAGTAGAGGAAGGGTTCACAATTATGTGTCAAAATGTTGTAGTAGTATCTGTACACATGCAATTTGCAGTTTCCTTGTTGTGGAGGATAGTTGCACCATGCTGTTCAGGAGAAACAGAGAGTCAAGTTTTTGTTTTTTACTTTTTTTTTTTTTTATTAACACATTGGCATTCTTTCCCTTATGGGCTCAGACTATTAAAGCTTAAACACCTGAGTAAATCTAACTATCTCAGAAAGGCATGATATACTTCCTTGAGCATGAATTTCACTGTGTTTGAGATATGGGGCAATGCCTCTGGACTGTTGCCTGGGGAAATGATGCAGACAAATAGTTGGAGAAGGTTGATAATATAGCTCTACATCCTTGGAGCTTACAGCAAGAAAGACCTTGAAAAAAAACTCTTTCCCAGTATCCATTGCTCATCTACAGTGCATCCTGTTTCTTGATTCTTCATTTGGTTTCTCTAAGACATACCATTCAGAGAATGGAATAGGAGAGCAGCAGCGTGACAGCAAAGTAGCCGAGCCTTGGCACCCACTCCCAGACAGCTCTGCTCAGTGGATTTCATGCCATCAAACGCCCAACTCCTATCCAGCTCTTTGTTTTGGTTCCCTTCAAGCACAGTGCCACAGAGATACCTAACAACCAAGTGACTTGATTGTGGACAAGGCCAATACCTTAGGAGAGAAGGTAGCCAGAAATGACAGGCCTGACCAACAGTGCTAGCTCCAAGAAAAGCCCATAACTATTTGTAAACTGCAGAAATAGTATAGGCTTTTTTTTTTCCTGAGTGTGACTCCTTCATGGTGGGATAGAGTTGGAGAATAATCCCAGTGCAGCATCTGCCATATTGTCAGAGTTTAATCAGGCGTTGCTTTGGGAAGATCTGATTTGGATTAATCTGAAAGACAAGGACACTGCAGCTTCTCACTAGCATTCTGAGACTACCGCAGTGATGAAGTGAGAGACAGCCAGAGGAGACAGATGCAGAGGGGTTGGTGAGGGCTAGACAAAGATCCCCTGAGTAGTTCAAGCTCAAGCCAGAAAGGACATGCTGGGAGGCCAGGCCTAGCAGGTTGGCTTTCAGGAATGGCTGAATCTGAAGGTAATGTTAGTGAGTCCAGTGGTCTGCTTGAGCTCCTGCCCCTCTGCCCCTCTGTCAACATCCAGTGGAGACCAATGGAGTAGTTGCTTTCGTGTTTACTAACATGAAAAGGGGCACCCCTCCGTTTGGATATTTGACAGTGTCTGGGATTTCCAGTGGAGGGATATCTCAGCAATGAGGACCAAGTAACTAAAACAGGACATGAAAATGGACCCAACAGATCTTAGATCAGTGCTGGTGAAACTTACAGAGGCCTGAGTGCCCAAACTGCACCCTGAGCCCACTTGTTTATCACAAAGTGCCAGCACTGCAATTAACCTGAGTACTGAGGTTTTGGTTTAGAAAAGCAACTCATACACTAACTTTTTTTTTTTTTTTGAGACAGGGTCTTGCTTTGTAGTTCAGGCTGGCCCTGAGCTCACTATGTAGCCCAGGCAAGCCTTGAACTCAGCAATCCTCCTGCCTCTGCCTCCCGAGTGCTGGGATTACAGGCGTGAGCCACTGCCCGGCACTGTGGTATGTGGTATTGATTGCTGGTGGGCGTGAGTCACCACGCCCAGCATTGTATATGGTTACCGGGATCAAACTCAGGACCTTGCACTTGTGAGGCAGGCACTGGAACCACTGAGCTATCCCTCTGGCCCTACACTAACATATTTTGTCCTAAAAGGAGAACACAATAACATATGTGCCATACATTTGTCACCACTGGATTAGATGATGCAAAAAAGACTAAAATTAGTTGGAATAAGTGAACAATCTGAAGATAGCACAAATACCACAAAAAGCTTCTTTATTTTTTAATTTTATTTTTACAAAAAGCTTCTTTAGAGAAACAATAGCTGAAAACTTTCCAAATATGGGAAAAGGATTTAACATACAGTAAAACAAGACATGTAGAACCCTAAATAGCCAGGGTCAGAAAAGAATATTTTTATAATACATCATAGCCAAAATTCAGGAAGTCCAACACAAAAACAGATTAAAAGTGGTTAGAAAAAAAATAGTGAAGCACTTTATAAATGAAAACCCATTAGAATTCCAGCAGCATTTTCAACCCCTACCTCAAAATCCAGGAGAACTTGGAGTGAAGTGTTTCAAGCTCTAAAACAAAATAGCTTCCAACCTAGACTGGTATATTCTGGAAAACTATCTTTCAAAATTTATAGATATAGTCAGGAGGCAGAGGTAGGAGGATTGCTGAGTTGAGGTTTGCCTTGGCTACATAGTGAAGTGAGGGCCAGCTTGAACTACAAAACAAGAACCTGTCTCAAAAAATTATAGATAAATTATTTCCATGATAAGAGTATCTAAAGAAACTGATAACCACCAACGTGCCATTCTAAAAATTCCTTGAGGATGTCCTAGAGACGATGAATCCAACAATGCCAGAAAGCCCAACAAAATGAATACACTAGGTGAAATGAGGAATTAAGTAGAAGAGAAAGAAAAGGAATCAGCAACAGAAAAATAATTCGGTGACTGGCATAAGTCAATGCTTTTCCATAATAACACACAATATGAATAATCTTAATTCCTCAAAGAACACAGATTGACGAAGAATCAAGAAACAAAATTCAATGATATGAGGTGTACAAGAAACACATCTAATGCAAAAAGAAATTTACAAACTAATAATCATTGGATAACAATATTCAAGGCAATAGGAACCCAAACTAAGCAGGAGTAGTTATCCTATTTTTAGACAAAGTGGGCTTCAAATTGCAAGTGATGAGAAAAGGTGAAGAAGGGCTCTACGTATTCGTTCAGGGAACATTTATAAACATATGTGCACTGAACAATGGCACACCCAACTTCATAAAGCAAACACCACCAGCCATACAAGATTAAGCAGCATAACAAATTTACAGATCAACTAGACAAATCAATAAAGAAATATCAGAGTGGAACCAAAACTTTGGACAAATAGACCTGAAAGACATCTACGGAGTGTTCCACCTACTGATGATAGAATGGACATTCTTTTCAGTAGCACATGGAACTTTCTTCAAAATAGACCACAGACTAGCCAGTAAAGTATGCTTAGGTAAATGTAAAAGAACTAAAATCATATCATGCCTATTCTCAGATTATAGTGCACTGAAACTAAAACTGAGCTGCAAAACAAACAGAAATAATGGAAACACGAAAATTAAGCAATACACTTTTTTTTTTTTTTGAGACAGGGTCTCATTATGTAGCCCAGGCAAGTCTTGAACTCAGCAATCCTCCTGGCTCTGCCTCCCGAGTGCTGAGATTACAGATGTGAGCCATGGAGCCCAGCAATACACTCTTCAATAATCAGTGGTTTAGAGAAGAGAGCCAGGAAAATATCAGGCAGTTCCTAGAACTAAGTGGCAATGTCAGTAAACATACCAGAATGTATGGAATACATTGAAAATAGTCCAAAGAGGGAATTTCGTAGCTGTTGATGTCTACATTAGAAAAACAGAGTGAGGTCAAATAAATAACCTAATGATTGTACCTCAAGATCCTCAAAAACAAGAACAACCCAGGGGCCAGGATTTAGCTCAGTGATTACAGTGTCTGCCTTGCAAGCACAAGGTCCTGAGTTCGATCTCTGGTATCACATACCACAATGCCCATTGTGGTGACTCACACCTGTAATCCCAGCAATCAGTACCACATACCACAATGTTGGGGGGAGGGGGTGGCTCATGCCAGTAATCCCAGCACTTGGGAGGCAGAGGTGGGATGATTGCTGTGAATTTGAGACTAGCCTGAACCTCAAAGTGAGACCCTATCTCAAAACAAAACAAAAAAACAAAAACAGGGGTCAGAGATTTAGCTTAGTGGTTCCGGCGCCTGCCTTGCAAACGCAAAGTACTGAGTTTGATCTGTCACCACATACAGTGCTGGGTGTGGTGATTCACGCCCACCAGAAATCAATACCACATACCACAGTGCTGGGCGTGGTGGCTCACGCCTGTAATCTCAGCACTCGGGAGGCAGAGATAGGAGGATTGCTGAGTTCGAGGCTTGCCTGGGCTACATAGTGAGCTCAGGGCCAGCCTGAACTACAAAAGTGAGACCCTGTCTAAAAAAAAAAGAAAACAACAAAAACAGGGCCGGAGATTTAGCTCAGTGGTTCCGGCACCTGCTTCACAAGTGCAAGGTCCTGAATTCAAACCCCAGTAACCACATACAATGCTGGGCGTGGTGACTCACGCCCACCAGCAATCAATACCACATACCACAGTGCTGGGTGTGGTGGCTCACGTTTGTAATCCCAGCACTCCGGAGGCAGAGGCAGGAGGATTGCTGAGTTCGAGGTTTGCCTGGGCTACATAGTGAGCTCAGAGCCAGCCTGAACTACAAAAAGCGAAACCCTGTCTCAATAAAACAAAAACAACCAAGAACAACCCAATCCAAAAGTAGTATAAGTAGTATAGATATTAGAGCAAATAGGAAATATTCAAAGGGGGAATGTGACAGGGGAACATAATGAGGGGAAAGAATAAATATGATTTGGAAAGAAAAAGAAATACATGTATATAAGGGGTGAAGATTGTGGGTGGGTAGGGATATAGGTAAAAATGAGAATGAACTTGTGTCATATACGGGTACAGATTCCCCAAAGTTGAGTGTGATTGTGAGCTGTATATAAAATGTACCAATAAAGAATTCAATTTTAAAAAAAGAACAAGCAATAGATAAACCTTTAATCTTACAAAAAAGAAGGAAAATAAAAAATCATTACAATTAGAGATTAAAAAGGTGAAGTCAGAACAGATACTGCAGAAATCCAGATTATTAGCAATGACTTCTCAAACTTGTACTCCAATAAATTGGAGAATTCAGAAGAAATGGATAAATTTCTAGATACATATGAATCATCAAAACTGAATCAAGAAGACATACAAACCGTGAATAACCCAATGAAATTAAAGCAGCCATATTAAACCTACCAGGTAGAAAAACCTTAGTCCAGCTGAATTCACTGCTGAATTATATAAGAATTTCAGGGAATGGGCCGGAGGGTTAGCTCAGTGGTTCCGGCGCCTGCCTCGCAAGTGCAAGGTCCTGAGTTCGATCCCTGGTAACCACATAGAATGCTGGGCGTGGAGACATGCCCACCAACAATCAACACTACATACCACAATGCCGGACGTGGTGGCTCACGCCTGTCATCCCAGCACTCTGGAGGCAGAGACAGGAGGATTGCTGAGTTCATGGTGGCTTGCCTGGGCACCATAGTGAGCTCAGGGCCAGCCTGAACTACAAAGCGAGACTCTGTCTCAAAAAGCAAAAAAAAAAAAAAAAAAAAAAAGAATTTCAGGGAAGATCTAATGCCAATACTTTTCAAACTATTCAATGAAATTGAAAGAGAAGGAGCACTCACAAATTCATTTCTGGGGGCTTGTGTTACTGTAATTGCAAAATTAGTAAAGACCCAACAACAATAAAAAGTAGAACTACTCTCCAATCTCTTTCATGAACATAGGCCCACAAATAACACTAGGAAACAAGATTTAAGGAATCATCTAAAATATCTAATGTCAGGGCTAGGTAGACTACAACCTAGGGGTGCAAGGATGAGTCAAAGTACACAAATCAATAAACACAATGCATCACATGTACTTACAAAAATCACATGATCATCCAAATAAATGCAGAAAAAGCATTTGACAAAATTTAGCAGCCATTCAAATTTGACAAAATTTGGTAAACAAACGAACCAAACCAAACCAAAAACCTTTGAAGAAAGCAGGTGTATAAGGATCTGGTTTCAGTCTAATAAAAGTGATTTATGACAAATCCACTGTTACAATACCAGTGTGAAAAACTGAAAGCTTTCCTCCTAAAATCAAGAACAAGATAAGAATACCCATTGTTGCTGCTCCTGTTCAACAGTCTTTGAAATGTTAGAAAGAGCGATTAGGCAAAAGAAAAAAAAAAAGGGATGTGTATAAGCAAGGAAGACATCATTATTTATACATGCCATGATTCTCTTCATAAAAGACAAAAAAAATCTACCAAAAGATTCCTAGAATAATAACCCAAATCAACAATGTAGCAGGATACAAATCAACAAAAAAATCAATAACATTCCTGTGCACCAATTAATGAACTCACTGAGAAAGAAACTAGAAAAAAAGACCATTCTCCATATCATCAGTAAAAATATTTAGGTATTAACCTAAACAAGGAAGTGAATGTACAGTGAAAAGTATACTGTTCTGAAAAAGCAGGTGGAAGAGGACATAAGAAAATGGAAAAATATCTCCTGTTCTTGAATAGGCAGAATCAATATAGTCAAAATTTCCAAAAATGATATGCAACTTCAATACAAATCCAATAAAAAACTGAAAGGAGTGGCCGGAGATTTAGTTCAATGGTTCTGGCACCTGCCTAGCAAGCATAACGTCCTGAGTTTGATCCCTGTAACCACATAGAAGCTCACTATGTAGCCCAGGCAAGGCTCAAACTCAGCAGTCCTCCTGCCTCTGCCTCCCGAGTGCCGGGGTTACAGGTGTGAGCCACTACACCCAGCATTGTGGTATGTGGTATTGATTGCTGGGGGGTATGAGTCATCATGCTCAGTATTGTTGTATGAGGTTACTGGGGATTGAACCAGGGACCTTGCACTTACCTGGTGGGTGCTGGAACCACTGAGCTAAATATCTAGTCCTCAGTTATTTGATCTTTGACAAAGGGGTCAAAAACATACACCAGAGGAAAGACAGCCTCATTAGTACATGATGTTGGGAAGACTGGCAATATATATATATATATATATATATATATATATATATATATATATATATATATATATATGAGATTGATTTTTGGACCACATATATAATGATCTAAAATCAAAATGGGGTCAAAGATCTAAATGGTAAAACAGAAACTTAATTTTCTGGAAGTTAGGTCCCACGCCCACAGCTATCTTTAAAACCACTGCAGTACCTGTCTTGGACATGCCACCATGCCCAAATGCCCCCAGTGTGACAAGGAAGTGTACTTTGCAGAGTGGGTGGCTCTGACTAGGCAAGGACTCATAGTGGCCTTGCCCGAAGTGTGAGAAGTGTGGAAAGTCATGACCTCCAGGGATCATGCTGAGGTAGGTGGGGGCAGTTGGCGGTGGGTAGGGAGAAATAGTTCCCTCTCAGGGCCCCTCTCTCTGCAGAATGAAGGCAGCCACCCCTGCTGTTCTGCCATATTTGGGCCTAAAGGCTTTGGGCAGGGTAGTGCTGAAAGCCACAGCTTTAAGGAGACTTAGGTTTCAGGGACCCCATCCTCGGCCACCTGTGGGGTCACTGGTCTTCTAGGGAGACGCCAGAGCTTACCTCTAGAGACCCAGGGCTCTGGCCCCACGTGTCCTCAATAAAGCTGAGCACTTGCAGGAAAAACAAGTTTGCTGGAAGTTAAGGTGCTGAAACTATTGCAGACATAGGTATAGGTAAGGCTTTTCTGAACAGAGCCCACATGGCTCAAGAAATGGTATAAGAATCAACAAATGGGACCATATTAAATGTAAAAGCTTTGGTACAGCAAAGGAAATATCCAACAAAGCAAAGAGACAACTTACAGTATTGGAAAATTATTTTCCAACTATTTGTCAGACAGAAGACTGACATCTAGAATACATAAAGGACTCAAAAATAATTAGACCCTCCAAAATAAAGACTCAGTTAAAAAAATAAAAGGTCGCTGAAATAGATACTTCTTAGACGAAGTACATATGGCCAGTGAGGACGTGAAAACGTTTATCACTGGCCATTAGAGAAATGCAAATAGCATAACACTGAGGTTGTGTTTTATCTCAGAAAGAATAGTTACCATCAAGAAATCAAATAATAATAAATACTGGTAAAATTGCAGGGGAAAAGGAATCCTAGATTATTGGCAGAAGTGTAAACTAGTACAGTCACAGTGGAAATAAGTATGGAGAGTCCAAAACTAAAACTAGAAGTTCCATTTGAACCAACTCTTCCCCTTTCATCTTTCCCAAAGAATTAAAGACGTATATTGTAGTGATGTATGCTTATGCATGTTATAGAAGCACATTCCATAATAGCTAAATTTGGATAGTGCCTTTATGCCCATAACCAAGTGAATGATAAAAAATGTGGTATATACACAAAATATTGTACTATATTGTCATAAAGAAGGATAAACTTGAGTCATTTGCAGGAAAATTTGAGACCATGGTATTATGTAAATTAAATCAGATACAAAGCTTAAATGTTTCATAGCTCCTCTTATATTAGAAACCCAAAATATAAATAAAGAGCAAAACAAAGAGATAATAGGAAGTAGGGAGATCTTTTTCTTTTTTTTTTCTTTTTGAGACAGGGTCTCGCTTTGTAGTTCAGGCTGGCCCTGAGCTCACTATGGTGCCCAGGCAAGCCGCCGCGAACTCAGCAATCCTCCCGTCTCTGCCTCCCGAGTGCTGGGATTACAGGCGTGAGCCACCGCATCCGGCATTGTTGTATGCGGTGTTGATTGCTGGTAGGCGTGAGTCTCCATGCCCAGCATTATATGTGATTACCGGGGATCGAACTCAGGACCTTGCGCTTGCGAGGCAGGCGCAGGAACCACTGAGCTAACCCTCTGGCCCTAGGGAGATCTTTTTCAAATGAGAAAGGGATCAAGAGATGAAGGGTGGGAGGAGGGAGATGAGGGAAAGGGGATGAAAAAGAGAGTTCAGGTCTTTCGGTACATGAGCTAACTCTCCCTAACAAATGTAATCCTTAGGTAATGCAAACACATATAATAAAAAACTAGGCAGGGACAGGAGGATTGCTGAGTTCGCAGCGGCTTGCCTGGGCTACATAGTGAGCTCAGGGCCAGCCTGAACTACAAAGCAAGACCCTGTCTCAAAAAGCAAAAAAAAAAAAAAAAAAACCTGAAATACATAACATTCAGACCCTTTGCTTTCCATCATTACCACAGGCTCTGCACGTGCGAGGGCTAAAAAGACCCTTTCCTTTCTGCAGCTATTCTTAAAGGGCGGCATGAAAATGCCTAGTCTGGCAGATTTCCCCTTTCCTCCAGCCGAGCCGGCGTCCACTTTCGTACTGCTCCCCTTTTATGTACCCACCCAGACTCACCTCGGTTCACTGAGACATTGGAGATGGGTGGTTAGAGCAGAAGCCACGATGCCCATGTGGGAGACAAAAAGGAGCCAATGTCAGTCTTCTTAAAGATCAGCTACAGTCCTAGGCACACCTGGGAATTTCCTCCTTTCTCCTGGAGACTCTGATACGTGTCCATTATAATTTACATTAAGAGAAAATGAAATCACGGGAATGCCCTGAGCATGGAAATGATGGCTTTAGCATCTTTGTAACAGTGAAACATGACACAGTGGTCCTATTCAATGTGTGTGTTGAATAGAATTGAAGCTTATGTAACACACATGCAAGGCACACATAGTCACACACAGGCATGCACACTCACACACACACACACACACACACACACACACAAGTCCAACACAGAAAAATACTTGGGTACTCCGGAAATCAATCCAGTCATCACGATCCCCACTCCTTTTGTTCTAAAACACTGTTTAAAACTTAAGTTGATTGTAATTTCTGTCTTTCACCTTCAATCCGCAGAGGGATTTCAATGTCATCAGATTCCCTAGAGTTGAGATAAAAGGAGGGCCTGAGCCTGGCCACGGGCAGCAACACCACTCTGACTGCCTAGACCTCTTTTTTTCGTATTTCCTCCTGGTCTGTTTCCCTTATTTTGCCTTACATCCAAGATATCCACTTTCACATAATTCTTGTCTGGTATCTCCAGGGAACAGGCTACCAGAAAGCGCATGGAGAAGTGTGGAGAAGACGAGCAGCCAAAGAGAAAAATGGCTCCGTTCTGGCCTCATGGTGTTGCTGACAGCAGACAGGAGTGTGCCGGACTGTTGTGGATTTATATCTGGGGGATTGAGATCCTTCTCCTGAGAGAAGGTGAACCCATATCTAATTTCATCGCCCCAGGGCCCCATCCTGAGCAGTGTTCTGGTGTGTCCATGACCAGCCAAGAGTGCAGAACAGCCCGTGCGTGGGTACCTGGCAGTAGAGCTTGAAAGTCACGGTTGACAGAACCATGAGGGTGAACTGTGGTTTTCCTTTCTCTCCTCATCTAGGGATCATGATCACTTAGAGTTCAAGGCATCAGTTTTTTAATAATGAGTAGGTGTAAAAAGACCTGCGTATGTTCAATGGTCACTGTCTTATTTGTTTGCTTTATAATTATTATAGGCATATGGGAAAGAATTTTTTCCCCATAGACAGCAAACACATACTCTTTGCTTACAGGCAAGTTTAGAATTGAGAAAGAATTTTGAGCAGTAATTCAAGAACATGGAAAGCTGAGCACCTGAGGCTAGCATGAATTTTGGGCAATCATTGTTTATATGTCCTTGGGATTTTTTTTTTTTTGTACTGGAAATAGAATTCAGGACCTTCCACTTGCTAGGCAGATGGTGTTTACATATGTTTATTTTTTTATTTTTATTTTTTTGAGACAGGGTATCGCTTTGTAGTTCAGGCTGACCCTGAGCTCACTATGTAGCCCAGGCAAGCCTCAAACTCAGCAATCTGCCTGTCTCTGCCTCCCAAGTGCTGGGATTACAGGCGTGAGCCACCACACCTGGCTACATATGTTTATTTGTGGAAGTATTGCATTAAAAGTGCTTTGCTGCAATAGAGTTGTTCAGAATTCTTTTCACAAAGGATATTGCCCTCCAGTATGGTGTACATTCTGCTTCATGATAAAAACGGAGAAGAAAACTCCAGCAATTCCATGGAAGGGTATTAGGTAGGCTGGGTATGTCCCCATGATGTCAGACTCCAGAACAAAGTTTTGTTAGAGAGAAAATATTTATATCTTTAGGAATGAGTAACATTCAGTGTAATGACACACTGAAGGCAAATATCAAGAGAGGAAGTTAATACATTTCTATAAATACCTTCTCAGTGATTAATATGGTTTTGAATCAAAAAATCTGGCAGTACCTAACACTATGAAAAGATAATTACAAAGATGAAATATATGCAATATCATATAGATTAACATTAGCAAATGAACATTTGATATAAATTTTGATGAATCAGAAACTCTAACTTTCAACTTTCATTGAGCAAAACTTTGTACCTTCCTCCCAAACAACTGAGGTTCAATCTAATCTATTAATCAGTAACCTCTGTTACAACATTTTCATGAATTTATTTTGTATTTTTTGTATAAGATATTTTTACAAAGATCTCAGAATTGGTCTGATTTCACTTACATGTAAATTTCAGGTGCTACATTTATTTTTAAAGTTTTGAATTTTTGCTGTACCAGGGATTGAACTCGTGACCTTGCATGGGTGAGGCAGGAGCTGTGCTACTGAGCTAAATCCCTGGCCCCATACTATTATTTTTATGGTGCTGGGGATTGAATTTAGTGTCTTCTGTATTCTAGACTCACGCCCACCAACAATCAACACCGCATACCACAATGCCGGACATGGTGGCTCATGCCTGTAATCCCAGCACTCGGGAGGCAGAGACAGGAGGATTGCTGAGTTCGAGGCTTGCCTGGGCTACCTGGTGACCCAGGGCCAGCCTGAACTACAAAGTGAGACCCTGTCTCAAAAAAAAAAAAAAAATGGTTCTCACTGTTGAGTTTCCTTAGGCAGCACATGTGGTTACAGACTCTCTGCGGTTTACAGTGCCTCTGCTGTGGTTTGAGTTGGGTGGTGCTGTGATTTACAAGGGAGGGGCCGGACCTTGCCTGCCAGATGGACAGGGTTGGTTCACAAAGGGTAACTGTAGGTAATACAACTTCCTACGTCAGACCTTCCTACTTTGGTGCAGGTTTAGTTGGGGTATCTGAGAAAGTTCAGAGTTTAAACGGTCAAACTGAGAATCCTACAGCTGGGCAGATCATGTTCCGGTTGAACCTGATAGCGTTATATTTGGAAGGCTTAGAATTCAAGGTTTGGATGATCATTCTTTTGATAGTGCAGATGTAATTAGTGGACTGAAGCTTAGGGTTCTTCCTCTAAAAGTAGTGACAGTAACCAAGTCAAGTTTTAATGACTGCCGTCCTTAAAAATGTCTAAACAATTACTTATAGATAGGGACCAGGTCAGAAGGTCAGTTAAACAAATTGGGAGTCATGGCTTGGGGGATGTGAAAACCCAATAAAGAAAAGTTTATGGGTGAAAGGACAATCCTTTGTGTGTGAAGTTCTCTGCGAGGTTTAATTTCAAGATCAGAAGGGAGCATGGGTTTTGCACTTTGGTTGCTTTAACCAGCTCAATTTGATAGGAGAGATGATAGCAGATTTGACAGTTACCCTTGGGATGGTCTTAGTGTTTCGTGTGCACGTGAGGAGTGTCTCAGGCTTGAGGGAGGGCCTGCTGGGAAGAACCAGGTGACATCCTCTGGATAAGGGAGGGGGAGAGGGAAACTCAGGAAGGAGGAGGAACGCAAACAATGGCTCTTCATTTTAATGGTCTTTTTTTTTTTTTTTTTTCTTCCAGGAAAGACAAAATTAGGGCCTAGTAAATAGTACACAGATAGAAGTTTCAAGGATTATGGTAATTTTACAATGATCTGAAATTGGGTTGAGTTTTCTTATGTCTTCATTGAAAGTGGTATATCCAAGAAGCCCCACAAATTCACATCCTCTCAGTGTGCTCGAGTATTAGTCCTGTTTAAGGGAAAGGGAAAAAATAAGTCTATGTCAGAGTTTTTAAGTGTCCTTGGATTAATGTAGGTCATTTTTTCCCCTTAGGGTAAGCTTTTATTTCAACATTTTTTTCCCCTTGGGGTAAGTTTTTATTTCAACATTTCTTCTGTTCCACTGCTTTATCTCTCACCCTTTCAGTCACTAAAATTTAGTGATTGCCTACAATGTGCCAGTCTCTGCAAAGATTCACTAGAAATGTAAAGTGAGCAAATCATTATTCCTATTTAGTTACTTCTAGGCCATGCCATTTTACTGTCCTGGAAACTAGACCTATCTCAGGCCTGTAGGATCCACTGACTTTATACTTCCAATGACTTGGAAAGAAATGATCAAGTACAGGGTGGGAACTTAGTGGTATGAGTCACTGTATTGTGGAGATTTTGAAGGTCTTGAAATACAACGATTTTATTTGTGTGGTCTTAGCACCTGTGAGATGGTCAAGACCAGAGTGACTGTTTAGTTCAAAACCTTGCTCATTTACTGTGAAGTAGAGCTGGCTGATTACTTTTTTTTTTTTTGAGACAGGGTCTCACTTTGTAGTCCAGGCTGGCTCTGAGCTCACTATGTAGCCCAGGCAAGCCTCGAACTCAGCAATCCTCTTGCCTCTGCCTCCCAAGTGCTGGGATGACAAGCGTGAGCCATCACGCCCAGCACTGTAGTATGTGGTATTGATGGCTGGTGGGCGTGAGTCACCACACCCAGCATTGTATATGGTTACTTGCGAGGCAGGCACCAGAACCACTGAGCTAAATCTCCGGCCCTGATTGATTACTTTTACTGGGCTTGGTTTCCCTAGTTGTCATATGAACAAACAATAAATATCTACTTGAGTTATTTAAGACTATATCAATATATAGAATGCTAATTACTTAGTGCAGTGCCTGGCACATGGTAATAACTCAATAGATGGTGGATACTATCTTCTCTCTGGATGTTTACTTTCCTGACTGCAAAATGAGCAAATGATTAAGTTCCAACCTACTTGTTAGATTTTTTAGTTAGAAAAACCCTCCCTCTTTGCATCCCAAATCAGGGTTGACCCCTCACCATTTTCTTTATCCTAGGATCTCAATTTTTTTTTTTTTTTGAGACAGGGTCTCGCTTTGTAGTCCAGGCTGGCCCTGAGCTCACTATGTAGCCCAGGCAAACCTTGACACTCAGCAATCCTCCTGCCTCTGCCTCCCAGAGTGCTGGGATTACAGGTGTGAGCCACCACACCCGGCTCTCAGAGTTTTAAAAAGATTTCTTCCCCAAAAGAATAAAGTTAAGATTGGATTTCTTACTTTGATTGTTGTTTTGGAACACAGGCCACTTCACAGTCTATTTTAAGGTTGAAGTTGTTAAGGTTACCGTTACAGCCACTGAATAAAAATGTTTGACAGGCTTTGGCTGTTTTGTTGTAGAAATATTTAATTTGTATTTCGAAGCAGCTTCCTATCTCCATATCCATAACACAGGGATCTGCATGAGAGATTCCCACAGAGTTAGGAAAAGATGACTAGAATGGAGCACAGGCGTGTCCTTACATGCCCTTGAAACTTCCCCACTAAAACAGAGAAACTCTCCATATTCAGGGTTATTGAATGGTGTCTGACTTCTCTTGGAATTAGAGCCACATGACAGGGTTCTTTTATGCGATGCAAATTGCTTGTGACTCCAGATTTTGCAGTGACCGTAAAAGCACCGACCTATGAAAAAAATGTTCTACTTCTAGCTTGTGCAAAAGATGAGGTTTCGCCGGGCGTGGTGGCTCAGGCCTGTAATCCCAGCACTCGGGAGGCAGAGACAGGAGGATTGCTGAGTTCCAGGTTTGCCTGGGCTCCATAGTGAGCTCAGGGCCAGCCTGAACTACAAAGCGAGACCCTGTCTCAAAAAAAAAAGAAAAAAAAAAAAAGTTGAAGTTTCCCAGATTTTACACTTTACAGTATTAAAGTGCACTACTGTCCTACTATTCCCCTGATCTTCCTATTCTTTTTTTTTTCCTTGAGACAAGGTCTTGCTTTGTAGTTCAGGCTGGCCCTGAGCTCACTCACACAATATGTAGCCCAGACAAGACTTGAACTCACAGCAATCCTCCTGCCTCTGCCTCCCAGGGCCAGGATAACAGGCGTGAGCCACCATGGCCAGCACTGAGGTACGTGGTTACCTGGGATCGAACTCAGGAGCTTGTGTTTGCAAGGCAGATGTCAGAACCACTGAGCTAAATCTCTGGCCCTGATCTTCTTGTTCTTTTAACTGCTGGTTTAGAACATACACTGCAGAACACTTGTTCCCCAGTTTTCATAACCTAGTATACGATCGATACCTCAAGAATCAGTTAATTGTGCCTGCTGCTGCTGTTCTGAAAGCCAGATGTATACCAAAGTGCATAATCATGTGAGCGATGCTCTTTATCCCCTATACTCTATCATCTTTTTTCTTCTTGCCTATTCAGAGAAAATCTTCTGCTTTTTAGTAAACGTTGGCTAAGTGTAAGTAGTTGAAATAGCTGCAGTCAACTATATTGGCCAATCAGTTATATTTTCCCTACACCTTCACAAAGCCTTAGCTGGAATTTATTCTCTGGTATAATTAAGCATTTAGGTATATTTACATACACAATCATCTCATACGAACAAATACTTTCACATGTAGGTGCTTTTTTGATCTTCATTTTACACATCAGAAAAATGAGGCTAAAAGATAATTGACTCAGTGACTGGTCCAAGACACACATCTCCTTAAACAGCAGGGCCAGAGTTTGAAATCTAACCCCAGGTGTAGACCATGCTACCTCCTCATGCTCTGAGCCTACTCATAGAGTCTATAGATGAAAGACTCTTGTCTTTCATAACTTCACTGGGAGCTCTTCCAGAGACCATGCGTTGAAGTATTCTATGTATTCCCCGAGGCCACATGTTGAAAATACCCCAATTTCTGCAGCCTCCAATTCTTTCTCTCTTATTCTAATCCATACTCTTTAAAGGTCTGACCTCAGCCAGGCAAAGTGGCACATACTTGTGATCCCAGCACTCTGGGAGGCTGAGACAGGAGGATTACAAATTCAAGCACAACATATACAAGTTATTGAGATCCTGTTTCAAAAATAAAAATGCAAAATGGGCTGAGGCTGTAGGACATGCAAAAGCTCTGGGTTTAATCCCTAGTACAAAAACATGTCTAACTTCTTTTGTCCAAACTTTTTAGGGTATTAGTCACAAAACCTGTCATTCAAAATATTTCTAGCTTTTCAGACCTTCTTACAAAAGAGCTCTATTTCTCTAAGAAATGGTTTGCATCATATTTACTTCTTCTCCTTTCCTCAAACATCCCCAGTACCAAGTAGCTCCTTGAGTCAAAGTTCTAAGGGTCTATGGGGAATTGCTACAGAACAGGATGTTCCCGGCTCCTCTAGACGCCACATTCTTTTCACTCATTCATAATTGGTCTTTGGATTTATTTTCTCCCTTAACTTCATACCTCGTAGATCTCCGCAGATCAGTTCCAGAAGTCTAGCAACACCACCCAATAATGGGGTAGTTTGTAGGTAGAAAATGAAGAGCCCTAGAAGTAATTCCAGCTTGGCAGCCCTCATGGTGCAACAAATAGCAGGTAGGAGAGTCTTGCTATCGACCGATGTTATATTTTGGTCTTAATACTTGAGTGGGCTGAGCTCATCTATCCCAAGGGCCAGGATTAAATATTACTAGGTTTGAGCTGAACACTGAGTGCTTGAGTACCCAGCCATGAAAGTGAAGGTCTCAAACTGATTAGATTAGACCCCTGATAGTGAGTCCCATGCTCCTGTAGAAACCACAGAAATGTAGGATCAGAGCTTCTGCCTATGTTTAATCATGGAAGTTGAAACATTAGAGCAAGGAATTGAGAAAGGGTTGCTTCCTTTCCGTTTTTTTTTTTTTTTTTTTTTTTTGAGACAGGGTCTTGCTTTGTAGTTCAGACTGGCCCTGAGCTCACTATGTAGCCCAGGCAAGCCTTGAACTCAGCAATCCTCCTGCCTCTGCCTCCTGAGTGCTGGGATTACAGGCGTGAGCCACCAACCCCTGCATTTGTGGTATGAGGTACTGATTGCCAATGGGCGTGGCTACCACGCCCAGTATTGTTGTATGTAGTTACCGGGGATTGAACCGGGGACCTTGGGTTTGTGAGGCAGGTGCTGGAACCACTGAGCCAAATCTTCCTTTCCATTTTTTGACCTTCTGGGGCAGAGAAAAAGTGATCTTGGTGTACCAGAATGTAATAACAACTACAACAGTAATAGTAAGATGGTAATTATAGGCATTAAAGTATTTCCTTCCACACACTATTTTAAGTGATTTACAGTGGCTAAATTATTTAATAATCACACAGAAGCCATGAGGTCAGTGGATTTATCATTATTGCCAGCTGAAGAGATTGAGACAGAGGCGGTTTTTTTCAGATATTCAGCACATTTATTGAAAATGTTCTGTTACAAACATTTTTCTGATTGTGTAAGTGATTACTAGACTACTTGTAATTTTTTGTCATGCTTAAGTTTATTGGTATGATTTATATATAGAATGATCACATTCATCGTATGGAATTTGTACCTGTGTATGATATATCTTGATTCTTCCCTTTCCCTCTCTTCAACCACTCTTCCCCTTTTTATTTACAATAGCTCTGTTTCTATTTTATTTCTATTTTTTTCTTTTCCCATCCTTCCATTCCCTCTCCTCCCTCCCTTGTGTCCTTTCTTATTTGAATATATTTTTTTCCTATTTTACTTTAGAGATTTTGGTTCTTGTTTACATTTTCAGCTTATCACACCAGAGAAACAGTGCAATCCTTAGAGGTGTGTCTGATTTATTTACTTGAGTATGGCCTCTAGATGCATCCTTTTAGCTATAAATGTCTCATTTATCCTTCTTTATAGTTGTATAAAAAAACCCCAAAGCTTCTTTACCCATTCATTGGTTTAAGTTGTTTCTAAGATTTAGCTATTGCATACTGTGCTTTTATGAACATGGGTGTGCATATATCACTGTGGTATGATGCTTTTAGTTCTTTTGGAAAGATATTGGGAAGGGGGATAACTGGGTCAAATGGAACCTCTAATCATAGTTTCATAAGGAATCGTTACACTTATTTCCATAATGTTTGCACCAGTCTACACTCTCACTGACAGTGGAGAAGGGTTCCTTTTCCCCCACAGCCCCACCAGCAGTTTTATTGGTTGATTTTTTTTTTTTTTTGAGACAGGGTCTGACTTTGTAGTTCCGGCTGACTCTGAGTTCACTGTAGCCCAGGCCTGCCTCGAACTCACAGCAGTTCTCCTGCCTCTGCCTCACGAGTGCTAGGATTACACGTGAGAGCCACCATGCCTGGCACTGTAGCATGTAGTACTGATTGCTGGTGGGTGTGAGTCACCACACTTGGTACTGTTGTATATGGTTACTGGGGATCGAACCAGGGACCTTGTGTTTGCCATTCCAGGAAGCCTCGGGTGCCGGAGCCAGCCGGACAAAACAACGGGGTCGTGAAGTTGAGGGGTGTGGATTAAGAAAAGAGAAGACAGGAAAATGGGCTTGGGAGGACCTCTCAGTCAATACTGAGCAGGCATCTGTTTATTGAGCAGGTTGTATTTATACTTTTTCAGAGGGCCAACATGGCCTCAAAAATGGTTACATTTCTTCTTATAGGAGAAGAAAAACAGGAACAAAGTACCCAGGAAATTAGCACACAAACAGGAGAAGGATGTCAACTAGCACACACTTAATTAACTCTATTCGAATTTAGTCCGAACCTACACAGGAACAGGAAGGAAAACAACATGTTGCCAGTTTGAGGAACAGAGGTCAGGGGTCCAAGTCAGAGGTCGTTTACCTTCTCAGTCAGCCATCCCAATGCAGCGATCCAGAGGTTGCAGATCATCTTGGGAGCTGGGCAGCACTGTTTGGCATAGTGCAGATCTCGCAACTGCTAGTTGGTGCAGCACCCAGTGCAGATCTCCAAGCCTCAAAAGTCTTCTCCAGCAGGGTCTGCTCCCCACACTCGGGCACTGCTTTCTGGGAGTAAGTTCAGTGTTTTCTCAGGTCCTCCCTAGCACTCTTATCTCCTCATGCCTCATCTGACTTTTCCAGCCAATGCCACTGGTCAGTCCAGGGCAACCAGAGCAACAGATGGGATGCAGCTTCAGGGAGAAGGAACCCTGGGACATAAGATATGACATGAGATAATGTCCTGGAGGAAGGGGTGCAGTCTTGGCTGGGCAGGGTTGGGATGTCTACAATCACAGCACTTGGGAGTTTGAGGCAGGAGGACCATTATGAGTCTGAAGCCAGCCTGGGCTACACAGTGAGTTCAAGTCCAGCCTGCACTACCTAGTGAGACCGGGTGTCAAAAAACAAAACCAGGGTGCCAGAGATTTAGCTCAGTGGTTCCGGCACCTGCCTAGAGAGTGCAAGGTCCCTGGTTCGATCCCTGGTAACCACATACAACAATACTGGGTGTGGTGACTCACGCCCACCAGCAGTCAGTACCACATACCGCAGTGCCAGGTGTGTTGGCTCACACCTGTAATCCCAGCATTTGGGAAACAGAGGCAGGAAGATTACTGAGCTCAAGGTTTGCCTGGGCTACACACTGAGCTCAGGGCCAGTTTGAACTATAAAGCGAGACATTGCCTCAAAAACAAAACAAAACCAACCAACCAAACAAAAAAACCTCAAAAAACCCAAAAACCAAAAAACCAAAAAGAAAGGGAGCAGTCTCACGGAGGCCTAGCAGATCACAGGAGCAGGGGCCTGCCCCCATAGCAGATACCTTGGGTGCATGGCGATGTTCTTCTGCCCAACTAAAATGAGTCCTGCCTCTTGCAAAGCACTGGAGTTAGGCTTACAGTGGCTTAGGTTCCCATTACGTAGACATTTAAGCCTGACACTGCAGTAAAAATAAAGTTGCCTCAGCTCCTTCAGGTAGCCTTTCACCTGGGTCTACACCACGCGTTTACCATGGCTCTGTGTCTCCCTGCTGCACGAGCCCAGGGGTCTGACAGTAGTGACACGGCGACAGGTGGCCAGTGTTTGACATAGTCAGTTATGTCCAGTGTGCAGTGGGAAGTAACTTGACGGGTTCCTCAGGGCCTGGGCAAAGGTGAAAGCGGAGGTCGTGCGCCCACCCGGATGCACTGGCCTCCATCTGCATTTGTCAAGGTCAGCAAGAGAAGTTGGAGCTCAAACACCACCATTCTAACTTGGGAATTCTGGTGATATCAGGTGGACACGTTGAAGACCCTGAGTTCCAGGTTTTCCCCAAACACTCTGAAACAAAAGCCTCCAAGTTATGAACACTGTCTTTCCCTTGCTGAGAGTTACAGGGGACTCCATTTTGTTCACCACTCTAGTAAGGTTGGTTAAGGGGTCAAGATAATTCTCCCTTTTTTGTAAATAAGAGGGGACATCTAATACCCAGAGTGATGTTATCTAACTTTGCCGAGTCGTCCCTGTGTCCCAGTTCTCCCAGCCGTGGGGCCTCGTGGGTCCTCGTCATCCACCAAGGCGAGGTGTTCTCTTGTCTTTCGCATGAGAGAGCCGCCTGCCTCAGAGAGGTGCAGCCGCGCGGAGCGCAGAACACCAAGGGCTGTCTGACTCCCCGCCCGGGGCACTGTCATCCCTGGGGCTGGAAGAGCCTGTTCACTGTCTCCCCTTGGGCCAGGACTCTGCCTCTTCATGGTGCTGTGCGGTGCCGACTTTCCCTGGACTGCTCCCTGCTCCAGGAAGTACAAGCTAGAACCAGGAGGAGAAGGTGCAGGAGGAGGCGAACTGGCCGTTGAAAAGGTTGTTCCGTCCCCTGGAGAGGCTTGGAGAGGGAGATCTCACACACACAGGGAAAGTCAGGCAAATCCCATACTTACAAATGCCAGGGGAGCACACTTCTGTTGTCAGCCATGCTGTTATCTGTGCTTCTGGGGAATTTTTCTGTAGAAGAAATATAATTTCAAATGCTATCTTGTGCAGTTTTATTCTTGGAGATATAACTTTTGCTTCCCCCTATTCTTGCCTATGAAGCTGAATTCTGCAAGAGGGGGTACAGAACCTCGAAGTACTAAACTCGGTATGGGAGCTGACACCTAAGTTCAGGGTCCTTGGGTACCGTTACTTGGGAAACGGAGGCATGTGGATTATGTATTTGAACCCAGCCTGAAAAAGTGGAAATTTATCAAGACTCTGTCTCAAAAATCCCCAGAAATGAAAATGATCTAGAGATGTAGCACAGTGCACCAAAAACCTCAATATCACCCTCCCCACACACAGACACGCACACTCACACACACACACACACACATGACCCTCTCAAATGACAAAAAGTAAAAGGAACTTGAAAGAACTACGTATAACAAATCACATTTTTGCTTCTGATTCCAATAAAAAGCCATGAAAGATGTGGAATTTAATTATAAGTGTCAGACTCTCGAACGTCTAATCGCTGCATTCACTGCATCTACTGATGTGGTCATGGGCAAGAAAGGGTTTTGTAGTGTGGGAGTGGAGGAAAGCTCTTGTAACCAGGACTTCTGGGAAATTATCCTGGATAGACAGAAGGAAAGGGTTCTCAGTATGGCGGCAACAATTACAAACAACAGATAACAGTAAGGACAAAAAGAAAGAAAAAGGACAAAGGACAGTACAGTGGCTGGCAAGAGAGTCCTGCCGGATCCCACCAGCAGCTCCAGGGTCAGGACTGGGCATGAGAATCGCTTACTGTCCGTGTTTTGAAGGCTTGTTTAATGAGCATACTGTCCCACAGAAGGCCGAACAGCACTGGGGTCCTTGTGAGCACTCTGCCTGCGATGTACAGCATTGGGAGCACGTCCCAGGTTCGGATCTGCAGGACGGAGGTTCCCAGATGTACTGTGGAACAGAAAGCAGGTAAGGGAAGAGCCTAAACAGGAGGCCGGAGCCGAGTAAAGCTTGGAAAGCCCTGGGAAGCTGCCGTCCTGAGCTCCCTTCAGTGGTCCTGGGGGAGGGAGATCCAGTCTTGTCTGCGGCTGTCGCGTTCCTGAGTTCTGAGCAAGGGAACTAGACTTTGTTATCTGATCAAAGACTGCGTTTGGCAGGACCCTGGACCTGTTGTTCACACACTGTCTCTGCAGGTCCAAAGGCAAGTTCCATAGACTGTGGGTTTATTCCAGGTGTGTGAATGCTGAGCGCGAGGTGAGTGAGAGTGTGTACACACATTCCACACTGACTCCCGGTGTGGTTGTGAGGAAGTTGTTCACCTTCTCATGAACAGCATAGTTTGTCCTATGGTCAGTGTAACTCGGATTATTTACGTGTGGGAAGAATAAGTGGAAGGTAAATTTTACGATATGATGAAGTTCACACAGCAACCTGAGAGGACTGGATCAGAAAGCTAGGATCCAACTCAGGTATGATTTTCTTTACAGTGACGAGGCTAGAAATTTGAGAACAGTGTGCAAAAATTCAGCTTCTTCTTTGTCCCTGGTGTTCTGATTCGGAGCCCAGAGCTCAGTATGCCTCTGCTTTCTACCTTAAGAGAAGGAAAAGCATTACCATGTTGACGTCCCTATGTATTCCAATTCAAAGTTAAGATCCACTTTCACCAGGGGATCCTACCTCGAAGGCCCCGACAAAATCCCCTCTCTCTTCCTGATTTCTTAAGCATCCAGTATTGGCCTATTTACCCCTTCTCCCATTCCTACCGGATATAATTTTTTTTTTTTTTTTTTGCTTTTTGAGACAGGGTCTCGCGTTGTAGTGCAGGCTGGCCCTGAGCTCACTATGGTGCCCAGGCAAGCCACCGCGAACTCAGCAATCCTCCTGTCTCTGCCTCCCGAGTGCTGGGATTATAGGCATTGTGGTATGCGGCGTTGATTGTTGGTGGGCGTGTCTCCACGCCCAGCATTATATGTGGTTACCGGGGATCGAACTCAGGACCTTGCACTTGCGAGGCAGGCACCGGAACCACTGAGCTAACCCTCCGCCCCCCCGGATATAATTTTTATATTCATGATTTGTCCTTTCTTTGGGACCAAAGTCATATACAAGGCATCTGTCACCCATCTGTTGGTTTATTGCTCTGTAAGTATTAGTAGAGAGATCTGTAGGGTATCAGAAAAATTTGGAAGGAATGAAAAGTGAGATTATGGCTATAAATACAACAGCAAATCACACCATAGATGAAGTAAAGAAACCAATATCCAAGCTGTTGACATTTCTTGGACAGGCGTGATTAGCACTCACTTGGCCTCTTTAACCATCCTCCAACTCAGTGAAGAAGTCACGGGATTAGAACTAGTGCGCAGTTTGAAGAGCTGGGCGTTCAATGGAAGCAGTTCAGGGAATGAGGCCACAAGCCAGGGATCTCAGAGAGGTGGCATTACCACTTCAGTTTCACTTTATTTCTGGGTGTCTGGCCCCAGTCTCACGCACAGTAATCACTAACCTTTCAGAAACTGTGCCTCTTCTCAAAGTCCAGCCCTTGATTTTCCAAGTAACTCCACTCTGGGTACTCCTGTCGTCTTGCAGCTCACTTACCCGCTCTCAGCCCTACACAGCTGCATGCCTGTCTCAAGCTTCTGTAACAGTCACTCAAGAAATAGGGGTATCAGATATATCTGTCTTCTGTGCCCAAAATATTCTCAAGATGCTTTCCCTGCAGAAAAGTGCATACATAAAGAATAGTTCTTTCTCACTTGTTATTGGCTGAAGTTGACAGTATTGGTTTTGTAAGCCTGAGCGGGATCATGGTGGCTGCTGAGGTAGATTCTACACTGCCCCGCTGATACAATACACTGGTCATTCCAGTACCTCTGGTTACTTAAAATGTGAAATTTGATCTAAAACTTCCTTTCCCTTCCTCCCAAAATATCCTCCGAGGCCAAGTTTAAGGAGATTGCAAGTTGAATCCTACTCAATTTTTCTGTTTGTGTTACTACTTGAGAAGTGGGACCGAGTACTTGTGAAGAACCCAAGCACGGCATGAGTAGGGTGGGACATGCAGCCAACAGCGTTTATAGTGATTAACACTCACAGAGCGTTCACTCTAAGGGTGCTCTGTGTCTGCATGTACCACTTCTGTTTCTCCTCCCAACTATCTTAATGTTATTACATCCACTATGGAGACAAAACCGGAAGTTCAGACACTTTCTCCAGGGTCACACAGTGAGCAAATAGAGTGGAGATTCAAACCTAGGTCTTGCTGACATAAGCCTTGGATTCTTGAACACGACACTGTATTTTTTCATGATTTGTTCTGTACCGTACCCTCCCTTCACTCGTTCTCTGCTCCCCACAGAGGCTGCTTCCCTCCCTGAGACGAGACCCAGCACACACTCTGAAGACACTGCCTGGGACTCCCAGGCACAAGCTTTAGTGCTAGGCTGAGCACCAGCAGGAACTGGAGAGACACACGGTTGTCATGGCTCCAGCTAGATATTTGAAGGAGTCCTGGCCAAAGGCGGCTGGTGTTGACCAAGCACTGCTTTGAAAAGAGAGAAAGAGCCTTAACGGAGGCAGGCAGAGACTGGTGTCTAATCTAGGAGGGCCTGGCAGAAACCCAAGTACCTCCCATGCATGCCCATTACAGAGCCAGGGGCTGTTTCCCAATCCACTTCTCTCCCCTACATCTAATCTTGACCTTATTTTGTCTCTCATCTATATAGAGCTTTCCCCCCCCATCTTGCTGTACAGAAAATGGAACCCAGGGCCTTGAGCACTGGTGCACGTACTCCACTACTGAGCTACACCCTCAGCCTTACATGGGTTATCTACATCTCTTCAAATATTCTAGAAATAGATTTCCACTGTGGAGATCTGTCATGTCCTTGCTGTATACATTCCCACAGCTGTATTATGGTATGGTCCATAGCAATGAGTGCATTGTCCTGTGTGTGGGAAATAAAAAAGACATAATTCAGCCAGTGGTCTCATTTCAAGCTTTTATTACTATCTCCCCCCCCCCACCCTTGCCACTTCTATACAACACATTACTGAAAGTGCTGGGCAGAGTAATTTGGGAAAAGAATGAAGTGAAACATCAAAATCAGAAAAGAAATTAATTTGCCTTTACAGCTGACATGTT
Organism: Thryonomys swinderianus; assembly: GCA_004025085.1. Lineage (NCBI taxonomy): Eukaryota > Metazoa > Chordata > Mammalia > Rodentia > Thryonomyidae > Thryonomys > Thryonomys swinderianus. Next base: position 85,152 of record PVIC010000566.1, on the reverse strand, counting down.
ACACAGAGAAAAAAAAATCTCTAAAACTTTACCAAAAACTATGAGAACTAATAAGAAAATTTAGTAAAATTGCAGAACATAAGATCAAGATACTAAAATCAGCAGCATTTTATCTACTGACAATGAACTAAGAAATAAACAGTCTTATAATAACTACAAACAAGTTAAAATAATTTAAAATAAATTTAACCAGGAAGGTAAAAGACCTGAGCATTGGAAACTATAAAACAATGATGAAAGAAATTGAAACAGACACAAAATACCTAAAGACATCTCATATGTTATGGATTGGAATAATAAATATTGCTAAAATGCCCATACTACCCAAAGCAAACTAAAAATTTAATACAATACTAATGAAATAGCAATAAAATATCTTTCGGAGAGAGAAATATACTCTTAAAATTCATTTAGAAACACAAAAGACCTGAGCAATTTGAGCAAAAAGCAGAAAGCTAAAGGCATCATATTATCTGCCTTCAAAATGTACTAAAAAGCTATGGTAACTGAAGCAGTATGATGTTACTGTCATAAAAACACGCACAGATTAATGGGATAGAATAGAGAGCCTAGAAATAAATTCATATATTTACACAAAATTGTCTTTTGACCAACATACAAAGAACACGTAATAGGGAAATAAAGCCTTTTCAATAAATAGTTTGGCAGTACTGGTTATACCTCTGCAGAAGAATGAAACTGAACACTTGCTTCTTAAATTGTAAGAAAAGCCAATGTTATATTGATTAGAGACTTAAATGTAAGACCCCAAACTGTAAAAGTTCTGTATCATAAGAGACAATCTCTATAATTTTTGGATATGATCCAGTATCACAGATTACAAAAGAGAAAAGAGACAAATGAGACTTCATCAAGTCAACATCTTTCTGTACAGCAAAGGGAAAGCATCAGCAGAGTGAAGAAGCAACCTATGGAAGGGGAGAAAATATCCCCAGACCTTAAACCTGGTGAAGGGTTAATATCCAAAAGATATAAAGAGCTCAGACAATTTAACAGCAGGAGAACAAATAACCTGATTTTAAAACGGTGAAGAACATGAATATGTATGTATCAAAAGAAGGCATACAAATGGCCAACAGACAAATGAGAACATAAACATTACACTCATCAGAGAAGTAAAATTTAAAAGTCTGATATCACCACGCACCTCTCAGAATAGCTACTGTCGAAAATACATAAAATAAAAAGATAAAAGTTAACATGTTGGGAAATGGGAGCACATGTAGAGAAAATGGATGTAGAAAAATGGAATTCTTGCATACTGGTGGTAGGAATGCTAATTAGTATATATAGCTATTATCGGTATTATTGAAAACAGTGTAAAGTTTCTTCAAAAATCTAAAAATAGAATTATGGTGTGATCTTGCAACACATACTTACATTTTCAGTTCTATGAAATCCTTATACTGAAGAGTTATCTGCACTCCTATGTTCATTATATCTTTGTTCACAGTAGCCAAGACATGGAGTCAGCCTAAGTGTCTGTCAATAGATGAATGGATGAATAAAATGTGTTCTATATATACCATAAAATACTATTCAGCTTTCAAAAGGGAAATCGTATTGTTTGCCACAACATGAAAGAAACCTTGAGGACATTATGCTTAGTGAAGTAAGCTATGCATAGAAAATAAATATAATATCATCTCAATAAGGAATATATATAAGCCATAGAAGGATAAAGAAGAAGAATACTGGTTATTAGAGTATGAAAGATGAGAACTGGGAAGATATTGGTCAAAAAATACAAAATTTTAGGAGTGCCGGGGGTGGTGGCTCATGCCTGTAATCCTAGCATTCAGGAGGCAGAGGCAGAAGGATTGCTGAGTTCCAGGCTTGCCTGGGCTCCAAAATAAAAAAAAAAAGAATTGCTAGCTAAATGAGGAATTGTATAGAGTATATACAATATTCAGAACAAAGAAATGGTGAAAGGATACACCCAGCTTGGTGACTTTGCTTTTATTTGCATAACTTTTATGCATTACTATAATGTATAACAAAACTATAGTACTGTACTATACAGTACAGTCAGCAAAAATTATAGTGCTGTATAAACAAGGTAAACACCCCAAAGAAGACACTGAGGGTCTATAAAGAAGCTGCACAGAACTGTACACAGGTGTGTCTCAGAACTCAGGTAACGAAGAGAAGTGAGCAAAAGGGAATTCAGAGGAAATATCCTTTAGTCCCATCATACCCTCTCATTAGGGCTAGAGCCTGTTACTTAATTTCGCTGGATTTATTATCCTCACAGTAAAGAAACACTAATCTGAACCTCAGAAGGAGAACAGGCAGAACAGGGGAAGGGTGAGCGGGCCTGGGCGCTTCCGCTGGAGCTCGAGGTTCTGCCGCCTCCTGTCTCAGGCTTTTACTGGTTTTTCTGACTCGGGGCGAGGAACGCTCTCCTCAGCCCTGGCGGACGCGGTTACCCCCGAGCGGTTTCACCCTGGGAGAACCGGTTCAGCGAGTTGAGCTTCCCGGGGCTGCAGAGGCTGTGTGGGCCAGGAAAGAAGCAGAGGACCGGGACCAGGGAGAGAATGGAGACCGGTGCAGGGAAGGCAGGCACCTGAGGGGCCGGGCTGGTTTCTCAGTGACCCATACAAGAGACAAGTCTTTGGCATTTATCCTGTTATTATTTTTTTTTCTTTGACAGGCAGGTGGGGTACAAACAATGAGGAGGGCAGCCTTCTTGTTGATATCACTGGACCTTTGCTTTGAGGCCCTCGTGCTCGAGTTGAGGATTGCGGGGAGCCGGAAGTGCAGCCCACTGCGCCACGCTGAGGAGGCTCATGCAAATGTTCCCGCAGAAGGTCGAACAGCATATGCTATTTGCTTGACAGTCTTGGTGAGCTTCACACTGGCGATTGCATAGGTGGAATTGGTGTGACTTCACACAGTCCTTGATTTGGGGGGCACGTTGTGTTTCTGAAAAGGGGCAGGAGTAGGCTGAGCGGAAGTGGCTAATTAGAAGAAAGCAAGTTCGAAACTCTCAAGGAAGAAACTCTTTCCGGAGCCCAGGACCCACTTACTAGACTTCTAGGAACTTCCTTTGTGTCCCTTACTAAATCCCTGTGATCATTAGCGCTTTAAATCTTATGCCCCCCTCCCCCAACTACCTTCTTACTTCTCCATGGACCTCTATGCCGGGGCTTCTTGGACCCTCTCATGAGGTATGGTCTTGGCGGAGATGAAGATGAGTTCTGTGAGGTAACCTTGCAGGATCTATACTCTGACTCAGAGAGCTCAGAGAAGCCCAAGAGATCTCCCCAACCCTCCTCACTCTCTAGAATTTGCAGGGCCCACAGAGGAAGTTGAACTTGCTTCTTGGCTCCTTTTCCTCTCTTCACTATCACTGTATCCCATTCCCTTCAGCAGTTTCCCTTCTACTGCCAAGCCCCGGCTGCCTCTGGTGATCGCTCCATTTTGGCTCTGCGTACCCCACAAGGTCCTTTCTTTCTATACGTAGCCTGCTTCATCACCTACAGCCATCCCCGAAACACCTTTGGATATTTAGACTTCACAAATGTGCATAGATCAGAGAATAACTGTTTGATTTCTCATTATATTCTTAGCCCCCGTGTACCTTACACTGGAGTATGAAATGAAAAAAAAAAAAAGGGTGAGTCTGTGTCTTCCTCGGACTAGGCACAGTCTCCCCTCCCACCGCCCCAAACAACCTTCTGCCCATCACCTACTCTGCATCCTCTTCCAATCGCGGAGGCTTCCCTGGGTCTGCAGGAACAGCAGCAGCACACAGAGGAGCAGGGTGGACAGCAGGGCTCGGGGTCGCATAGCTCCGGCCAGAGCCACAAGCCTAAGTCTGGGTAGGATCTCTCAGGCTTCCCGCAGAGCTGGATGTGGAGCAAGAAGGCAAGGAGAAGAAATTCTGCTCAGCTCCTTGCTGCCTCTGCTGGCCAGACCAGGGCAGCATGAACGTTTCCTCCCCTGGCCTTCCCCTGTCCAGTCTGTGGCAGGGACCCCACTGCCAGAAATGTGACCCTCTCACATGATCAACTCTGTCTTCTAGTTTTTTAAGAAAAGGTCTCGTTTTGTAGTTCAGGCTGGGCCTGACTTCACTTTGAAGCCCAGGATAGCCTTGAACTCACAGCAATCCTCCTGCCTCTGCCTCTTGAGTGCTGGGATGACAGGCGTGAGCCACCATGTCTAGCATTGTGGTATGTGGTACTGATTGCTGGTGGGTGTTAGTCACCATGCCTGACACTGTGGTATTTGTTTACCAGGGAGTGAACTTGGACCTTGTGCTTGCCAGGCAGATGCTGGAGCCACTGAGCTAAATTCTCAGCGTACTAGTTTTAGTTTTTTGAGGAATCTCCATACTGATTTTCACAGTGGTTGTACACTTAATTATCCTAAAACTTATCTCAAATGACCAAAAGAATCTACCAAGAACTCTCTGAGAAGCTTCTGGCACATTATGAGAAGGGCCCTTGGCATGATGCTTCATTCCTCTGGAATAATTTAATATAAACAAGGTGTGCAGAGAAGGAACTGAGTATTCCTGAGCCTCTGAACACTTTGAAGCAGGCCAAAGTGTTAGACAAAGAATGAGGGCTTGCAAGGTTTGGTGGCTCAAGCCTGTCATCCCAGCACTTGGGAGGCAGAGGCAGGAGGATTGCTGAGTTTCAGGCTTGCCTGGGCTACATAGTGAGCTCAGGGCCAGCCTGAGAAAAACCCTGTCTAAAAAAAACAAAAACAAAAACAACAAAAAAACCCTGAGGCCTTATAAATGATTTGGTTTCCAAGCTCTGGAAAACTTGAATTGAAGATAATATTTTTGAATGCAAAGAAACAGCCTCTTGGAACCAATAATTGCTTTGGGTTTATTGTGTTGCAGGGCATGTCTTCCTCCTCCTTAATGCAAATACATGCTAGGAATCCACACTGTGATCTGTGGCCACCTTCATCATGTAGCTCACTGTCATATCCTCTTCTGTAAATGTGTCACAGAGTACACTGCGCATCCGTGTTATCATGTTCTGGTGCCTTCAAAGGACCAGAAGACTTTGAGCAGCCTGGTGGTGGACGCCTATAATCCCATCACTCTGGGAGGCCAAGGAATGAGGATCACAAGTTTGAACCCACTCTGGGGAGACTACCTTTAAAAGGGGAGAAAGGTTGAGAACATACCACCAATGAGAAATCCTGTCAGTACTGAGAGGGAAAAAAAAAGACACAGTAAGCCTCGGACTCAAGTATCAGGAAAATTCTTTTACTTGTCTCTCCTATAAAAAGTGTCAAAAATTTGCAGGATTTCTGGAATCCTGCCATACTTAGGGACAACTTTCCTTTGGCCTGAAGCATCAATTAAGCTGAATGCTTTGATTAAATATTGTCCAATGGTAAATGAAATCTTATCTTGGCAATTTCCCATCATCAAGACATGCTGAGGCAAGATGTCAGGGTTCCAAATGGAGAAAGTTGGGGAGAAGATGTATGCACCTAGGAATGGATAGATCTTCCTAAACATCTGAGTGCTTACAGTGAAAGGTTTCCTTTCTCTTCCTCTCCCTAATCTGCTCTTCCTCTTCTATAAAAGGAATGACATATATTTCAAGCCTGTAACTATAGGAAGATTTATCAGGACATTTTTATAGCAGAAAGAAACTGGGCATATTCAGATCTTAATGATACGAGAAGTAATTGTAATATTTACAATTAGAGTGTTAGAATAACTTACGTGATTTTTATCTCCTCCATTTATATTACTCAGAGCGGTTAGTTATTTCTTTGTTTCTTCAGGAAAACTAAGAGGTCTCCATAGATTTTTTTAAATTTTTTTTTTTTTGCTTTTGAGACAGGGTCTCGCTTTGTAGTTCAGGCTGGCCCTGAGCTCACTATGGTGCCCAGGCAAGCCGCCGCGAACTCAGCAATCCTCCTGTCTCTGCCTCCTGAGCGCTGGGATTACAGGCATGAGCCACCATTTCCGGCATTGTGATATGTGGTGTTGATTGTTGGTGGGCGTGTCTCCACGCCCAGCATTATATGTGGTTACCAGGGATCGAACTCAGGACCTTGTGCTTGCGAGGCAGGCACCGGAACCACTGAGCCAACCCTCCAGCCCCTCCACAGATTTTTTTTTATGTGACTCTTCAATTGTAAAATATCAGCAAATCCATAAATTGTTTAGAAGTGTCGATTCACCTCTCCCCAAGAAACTCCAGCTATAGGATGTGGTCAACATTGCTTGCTATTGTTCTCAGTCTTGTTGTTTTTTGTGGTTGTTGTTGTTGGTGGTGTTTGATTCTATTCCTTTACCAATCTGCCTGAACAAAAGTTCCTTTCCCTAGGGAATGGAGAGAGAGAGAGGAAGGACCAACAGAAGGAGGAGAAAAGTTGTTACATAACAGATAATATAAACTGGCATTGTGCTTCTGACGGTGGCCCTTCTGTGGGAAATTTCAAGGGCACATTGGAGACAAGAAATGTTATCTGGCCGTTTACAAGTTAAATGTTTTTTGAACTGCAGCCTTTTTCTCTGCTACTGCAGATTGTGTTAGATGGCTACATTTGAGTCTTCAGTCATGAGCCAAAAACAAATTCTAGTTGAGTTCCCACAAACTTCTAGGGACAGAGTGGTCTCTAACACTAGCTTTTATAAAATCTTTTCTTTCTATCTGGAATTAGCAGGCAAGATCTCTGCTTTTCTGAGCAAATCTTTTCCTCCATAAAGTCACTTTCATGATAGCAGCTATTCCTTCTGGAGTGAGATGAAATCTCAGTGTTGTTTTCATCTGCATCTCTCAAATGTTGAACATTTCTTCATAAATTATCTCATAACTGACTCTGAAATTAATATAGTACCTTTGATTTTCATTAAAATTTCCATTTTATCACCCTACTACATACGTTTTAAAATAATATAGGAGGACACTTAGAGCCTCCAGTTTCATAAAAATGACTATTACAGCCAGGCATGGTGGCTCACGCCTGTAATCCCAGCACTGGGGAGGCAGAGGCAGGAGGATTGCTGAGTTCGAGGCTTGCCTGGGCTACATAGTGAGCTCAGGGCCAGCCTGAATTACAAAGCGAGACCCTGTCTCAAAAAACAAAACAAAACAAAACAAAACAAAAAACCCACAAGCCCATGGAATGGTTGAAAGCAAAAAAAAAAAAAAAAAAAAAAAAAAAAAAAAAAAAAAAAAAAAAAAAAAAAAAAAAAAAAAGAAGAAGAAAGACTAGGAAAATGCAAATAAAAAAGAAAAGGTACAATTTAGATTAATATTGGGTAACAGAAAACTAAGACTAAGATTTATTTTAGGGAGAGAGCGAAAGGAGAGCTATTAGATAGTGATAAAAGGTGTAGTTCACTAGGAATGCATTTATATTTACCTATATCAATAAAGGCACAATTTATATAGCAAACACTGGCGTAATTTCAGGCATAAGTTGAGAAACTATGGTTATGTTGAGAGGTCTCAACACAATTTTCTCAACTACTGATAGATCATTAGGACAAATAATTAGAAAGATATAGAATATCCATCATCAGTGTCAGAATTTAAACAGTGTAATAGGAGTTATTTAGAAGAATATTTTTGGAGTATGTTTACTTTGCCTGGTCTTGGGGAAAGCAGTACTAGAGAGACCTGGGGAGATAATTGACTTTCTCAAGGTCTTTTGTTCAAGCTAAAGGCCCATTCCTGGTTGACGAGCCATGCAACAGAACACACTCTGCCACTGGGATGAAGAAGAATCTGAACAAAGAGCTCTCAACCATGGAAACAGGACCTGGGGCCAAGTGTGCCCCCGTGGGGAACACGTAGGTGGTAGTGAGTCAGAAGAATCCTAATGGGGCCTTGCCTGTAGCTCCTAAAGGTTGTAACCTAGAAAATCACACTGTTCTCTCAGCTTCTAGCCATCTGTAAACCTTTCAGTTGCAAAATGTTCCTCAGTTTAATACAAAGAGCAATCATTGCCATTTGGAAAATTTGGGCAAAAAGGTAGGTTCTGGGTAGTATGGACATTTTAACCGTGTGACTTCCTTCAATTCATGAACATAGGATGTCTTTTTATTTACTTGTGTTTTCTTTAATGTCTTTCATCAAGGTTTTGTAGATTTTAGTGTACAGACCTTTAGCAGCTTTGGTTAATGTTACTCCTAAAGATATCTTTACGGTATAAATGAGGTTATTTTCTTATTTCTTTTTCAGATATTTAATTGTTAATGAACAGAAACAGTAATGATTTTTTTTACATGTTGCAACTTTCCTAAATTTATCTATCAGTTCTTTTGGAATGGAATTTAGGGTTTTCTATATTAAAATCAGCAAAGAGACTATTTTGATTCCTCCTTTTGTATTTGGATAACTTTTACTTATTTATTTTTTGCCAAATTGCTATGCCTAGGTCTTCCATACTGTGTATAAAACAAGGGGTGAAAGCAGGATCTTTATCTTATTTCTAATCTTCTAATTTTTCACTAATGAGTATACGGTCTCTGAGTTTGGCCACATGTGTTTAGATAGATAGGTAGATAGATAGATAGACAGATTTTAATTTTTATTTTATTTGTTTTTTTCCCCTTCCTTTGTTTGATAAGTTTGGGTAAGGGTCTGTCGGTTTTGTTTATCCTTTCAAAAAATCAACTCTTCAGTTTGTGGATTTTTTTGTATCATTCTCCTAATCTTCACTGAATTAATTTCTGCTCTGATCTTTATAATTTCCTCCCTCGTATGAGCTTTTGGTCTGTCTTGCTCCTTTTTCTCTAGCAGCTTGAGGTTTAACTTTAGATTGTTTATTTGAGCTTGCTCTGTTTTCCTGGTGTAGGCGTTCACTGCTCTGAATTCCCTGCGTGGAACTGCTTTCATTGTGTCCCATAAATTCCTGTATGTTGTTTTGGGGTTATATTAATTGTAAAAACTGTTTAATTTCTTCTTTGGCCCACTGGTTGTTTGGCAGAGTGTTGTTCAGTTTCCGTGTATTTGTGAGGATCTTTGAATTTCTTTTGCTTTCAGTTCCAATTTCAAGGCACTATATAACCTGACAGTATACAGGGAATAACTTCAATTCTTTTGCATTTACTTAAACGTGCCCTATGAACTAACATGTGGTCTGTTTTAGAGAATGACCCATGAGCAGCTGAGAAGAATGTATGTTCTGACTTTGGGGTGAAATACTCTGTAGGCATCTGTTAAGCCCATTTGTTCAAAGGTTTAGTTCAGTTCAAATATTTCATTATTGCTTTTTTGCCCAGTCAATCTATTTGTGACAGTGGGGTATTGAAGTCCCCTACTACTATTGTATTAGTGGTTATCTGGTTTTTCAAATCCATTAATATTTGTTTTATATAGTTTGGTACAGTGGAATTTGGTACATAAATATTTATGAATGTCATTTCCTTCTCTTGGACTATTGCCTCTACAAGGATGTAGTGTCCTTCTTTGTCTTTATTAATCAGTTTTGGTTTGAAATCTATTTTGTCTGCAAGTAGGATAGCCACTCCTGCCTTTTTGTGTTTTTGTGAAGCATGGAGAATTGTTTTCCATTTTTTACTTTCAGTGTATGGCTTTCTTTCTGAATAAGGTGTGTTTCTTGTTTCTTTTTTTTTTTTTTTGAGACAGGGTCTGACTTTGTAGTTCAGGGTGGCTCTGAGCTTACTATGTAGCCCAGGCAAGCCTCGAACTCAGCAATCTTCCTGCCTCTGCCTCCTGAGTGCTGGGATTACAGGCTTGAGCCACCAAGCTTGGCATTTGTGGTTTGTGGTACTCATTGCCAGTGGGCATGACCCACCACACCTGGTATTATTGTGTGTGGTTATTGGGGATCAAACCAGGGACCTTGTGCTTGCTAGGCAGGCGCTGGAACCACTGAGCTAAATCTTTGGCCCAGGATCTTGTTTCTTAATCCATTCTGTCAGTCTGTGTCTTTTAATTGGCACATTAAGGCTGTTGACATTAATGGTTATGACTGATATGAACTGATTTGTGCCTGTCATGATGCTTTCCAATTCTTGGCTCTTTTATTCTTTGATCTTCCCCTTTCCGCTCAGTTTCTTGCCTTGTCCAGTGGACTCATTCTATTGGACTTTATGAGTTTGTGACCCTCACTGTTTTTTTTTTCCAAGATATTCTTTGGAATTTTTTGGAGTGCAGGTTTTTGTTTGTGAATTTTTCAGGTGTTCTTTGTCATGGAAGTATTTTATTTCTCTGTCAGTTTTGAAAGATAGTTTTGTAGGATACATCAGTCTAGGTTGTAGGTTGTTTTCCTCCAAGACCTGAAACACTTCACTCCAGGCTCTCCTTGTGTTGAGTGTTTGCACTGAAAAGTCTGCTGTGATCCTGATGGCCTGCCCGGTGTATGTATTTTTTTCTTTTCTCTAACTGCTTTCATTCTTTTGTTGGATATCTGGAATCTTGATAATTATATGCCTGGATGTGGATTTTTTTTTATATCATGGCCTTTCAGAATCCTTTATGCCTCATTTATTTCTATGTCCAATTCTTTTCCTTTTCCGGTGAAGTTTTCTGTTTATATCTGTAAAGAGTTGTTTATGTCTTTTCCATTGTCTCCTGCTTTCTCAGTGACTCCAATCAGTCTTATGTTATTCTTGTTTGAGTCATTTAGGAGCTGTTGGATTGATTTTTCATGGTCCCTTGCCATTTTCCATAAATTATACCTTTCCTGTTGATTGACTGTGATCCTGTCTTCCAGGTCTGAAATTTGATCCTTAGCTTCACTGATCCTACTTTGTAACTTTCATTCTCATTTTTCATCACCTAGAACTCTGAAGCTGTTTAAAAGGTTCCATGGCTTTTGTTATCCGGATTCTACCATGCCCATCAACTCTTCTTTTACATTATGAATAATATCTCTCAGTCTGGACAGTATCTCTGTTTTCATCTTTGGGATCAGTTCTGATTTACATTTAACTAGATCTGCTTTTGTTACCAGCTCAGAGAGTCCTTGTGATTGAGTTTCAGTTTGCTCCATTTCCCTTTTCCCTGAATTCCCCTGTGGTGATGATCTTTGTATCTGAGCTTTTGATTTTTTTCTCATTTCTGTTCCTTCGTTGTTGCTGGTGTTATTTGTTTAAGTTCTTGCCTGGTGTCTGGGCAGTGTACATTAGAATAACTGAAATAAAGACATTTACAATATCAAGTGTAGCAAGTATGTGGAGCAAGGATAACCCTCATATATGCCCAGTGAAAAGCCAAATGGTACAGCACTTTTTGAAACACTTTTTATAAGCACATACTTACTGCATAATTCAGCAATCCTATTGTATGAACATTCATACAAGACTTACATGGAGATGTTTGTACTGGCTTTATTCATAACTGCAATAATTCAACTGTCCATTAACTAGTGCATGGATTAGCAATCTTTTGTACATCCATAGAATGGACAACTCAGCAATGAAAAGGAAGTCAACAACACCAAAAGACATAAACGGGTCTCAACTATATTATGTGAATGAGGTTTAAATGCTAACTTTTAAACTGCTATAGTCAAACTGTTATAGACAAATCCACTCATTTTTCAAATGGGTAAACTGAGGTGAAAGCAGCTTATGTTGACATAGTGAGTTGATAATGGAACACGAGCTTCAAACGAAGTCTCTTCATCTTTCATGAAACTGTCATTTTTTTCATTACTTTTGTGTAATAAATTCCAGGTCTGTTCTAGTTCTACAGCCCCTTGCTGGACAACACTCCAATCAGATTCACTTGATCCTGCAATATTTTTGTCTTGTATCTAAACAGTGAAGCCACCCAATCAAAACAGATTCATTTTTTGTTAAATTTGCCAGATTTAGCAAATAAAAATACAGGTTGACAACTATAATTTGAATGTCAGAGGAATATAAAATAATTTTTACTATAATTATATGGGATACTAAATATACTAAAAATAATCACTGCAGATCTTCTGTTATGTTTGAAAATTTCTTAATATGTATTCTTTGTACACATCTATCCCAGGAGCTGTGCTTTCTACTAACTGTCTAGAGGCTAATAGGTATAACCAGGTTAAATTACAAACCAAAACCATACCTTGATCCTAAATGGGAAAAATAATAATTAAGATATATCAGGTACAGGTATATATTCTTAATGAGGAATGTGATCATAACACATTCCTGAAATATACCAATAAATTTATTTGAAGACAAAATAATTTTAGGCACCATAGAGGTCTTTTAGAGAAAGTAAAATAATATTAACAGACTTTGCCTAAGACTCAAAAGCTAAAAAAATAAGATACATATATATATATGTATATATGAAGCTAAAAAAGTAAGGTATATATATATATGTATATATGCCTTACTTTATATATATATGCCTTACTTTATATATATATGTATATATATATATAATATATATACACCTTACTTTTTTAGCTTTATATATATATATATATATATTTTTTTTTTTTTTTTTTGAGACAGGGTCTCTCTTTGTAGTCCAGGCTGGCCCTGAGCTCACTATGTAGCCCAGGCAAGCCTCGAACTCAGCAATCCTCCTGCCTCTGCCTCCCGAGTGCTGGGAGTACAGGCATGAGCCACCACGCCCGGCACTGTGGTATGTGGTGTTGCTGGTGGGCGTGAGTCAGTATGCCCAGCATTGTATGTGGTGACCAGGGATCGAACTCAGGCAAGTGCCGGAACCACTGAGCTAAATCTCTGGCCCAAGGTATATTATTTTTGCTACCCAGTGTTTAATATTCTATCCCCTTTCTAAAATATATTAAGCACAGATTATATGCCAGCTTCCATGCTTTACTACAATAGTTCAATTAATTCTCATGCCTATGAGGTAGACATTACTATTTTCTTTATGAAAAGTGGAAAATTAGTAAGGTCGAGACTGAACCCAAAAACATAGCTGGGAAGTGACAGATCCAGAAAGTCAACTCAGCTCTAACCAGAAACACCAAGGTCCCACCACTCCACCCTGCTACCTCAAATCTCTACTCTCTCTCACCTTAATCTCCATAGTAACAGCAAATCTACCAGGTTAGTAATATTATTCCCATTTTCCAGGTGGGGAAACTAAAGATCTAAGTTACATGACCAAGTCAAGACTGAAACCAAGATCACTTGTTTGGGGTTACAATTTCTATTATTAAAGAGTTCAGGCACCATTGTAAAATTTGGGGAGAATATAGCATCAGAATTCTGAAAAAAAGGATAGAAGATTAAGTTGCCACAAATCTCTCTCTCTCTCTTTTTTTTTTTTTTGCAGTACCAGAGATTGAGCTCGGACCCTTGTGCATCCAAGGTTGGTGCGGTACCACTTGAGCTAAATCCCCAACCCTTACAAATCTTTACTGTTAGTTAACCAGAGTATACTTTCGTCAGCTCCTGATCAGGAAGCTAAAATGCAGCCTCTGGAGGCCCAGCACTCGTGCTGTGCCATCCGAGCAGTGCACAGAGATAAAAAACTCAGCCCTAGTGAAAAATTAGAGGGACAAAGTTTAACGAAGGGAAGACATTCTATTTGGAAAGAGGAAAAAGAAGGGAAAGGAAAGAAGGTAGTTAGCCACCCTGATGAAAACCTATCAGAATAGGAGGCTTCGGAAAGATGGGTACAAAAGCAGGCCCTTTGTTCCCAGCTGCCTTTATGTGTGTGGGGGGGTGACTTGGTTTGCTCCACTTTGGAACGTGGTGTAGCTAGACTGGCTTCTGGGCCCCTCTGTCTATTGTCATTTCTTCTGGTGTTTGGCACGCAGCTTCTTTCTGTTTGTTTACTTGTCCTTGACCTACCATTTAAGGCCTTATCTTCGGGGTGGGCAGCTAGCTGACAAGAGGATACCTTATTCACGGTTAACAGTTAACGTAGAGTTGCTAAGGGGGAGTGTGGGTATTTGTCATACTCTAAAATGACTCTAGAGTGGATAATATAGTGACTCTAAAGTGAATACACACATATGTATACATTAGTGCTTAAGTGTGAGCCCCTACTCTCTTAAATTAGTTACACACACACATGCCCCTGCTTCCCTTATATTTTATTGGAGGTGCAGTGTCTTATAAATTGTACCTTGGCACAAGACTCAAGGGCATTTGGTGTCTTTCTTTATCTGCTTTTTCTCTTTTTCTTTACCCACAGCCTTGACCTGCTTCCCAGGGAAATTTCTCTAATAAAGTTTCTTTTTAACTCCTTCTAGTCAGCATTAGCCAGAAGACGTTATGAGGCTCCTATTTTACTTTTTCATCTACAAACCCCTCAGTTATGAGAAGCTCTGGAAAAGGCTACTCAAAGATACCCTCTGGGCTGGAGGGTTAGCTCAGTGGCTCCGGCGCCTGCCTCTCAAGCGCAAGGTCCTGAGTTCAATCCCGGTAACCACATACAATGGTGGGCTTGGAAACTCACGCCCACCAGCCATCAATACCACATACCACAGTGCCAGGCGTGGTGGCTCACGTCTGTCATCCCAGCACTTGGGAGGCAGAGACAGGCGGATTGCTGAGTTCGAGGATTGCCTGAGCTACATAGTGAGCTCAGAGCCAGCCTGAACTACAGTAAAGTGAGACCCTGTCTCAAAAACAAAAAACAAAAACAAAAAAAGATACCCTCATAGCTTTCTTAGTGTCTGAAGTGCCACCAATATAGATTATGTATTGGCATAAAGGTCTTTCCTTGCCCCCCTCTCCCCAGCTTACTTTCTCCTCCTCACTGTTTTTGAAATGTGTTTACTCTGAGAATTTATACAGTGAGGCATTATTACTTATTCACATCTTAAATAAAAGATACAGTGGGTCATGAAGACTCACAGAAGGTGGGGAACTTGAGTGAGTGGGAGAAAACTGTTTCCTGGGTTGTCTGGGAATATCATAGGACCCTGGGCCAGGGTAGCCCCAGAAGGAATAAGAGGAATTTCTTTGTAAACTCAAGGTCATTGTGATCATTTTTGCTTTTGAGGTACCAAGACCGGGTAGGGTCTGCTGGGCCTTCCCAACAATCTCATACTATCTGTTTGGGTCTCCAGTGGAGCAAAGGAAAGGTGCTCACTAATGTCTGAGCTGGCCCCAGGAGCAACTGGGAGCAAACCGATCCTGAAACTGTTCCTAGAAAACTCCATGATGACCTGAGTGTGATCTTTTTTTTTTTTTTTTTTGGGACAGGGTCTCGCTTTGTAGTCCAGGCTGGCTCTGAGCTCACTATGGAGCCCAGACAAACCTCGAACTCAGCAATCCTGCCTCTGCCTCCCGAGTGCTGGGATTACAAGCGTGAGCCACCATGTCCGGCTAGATGTGGATTTTAAAATCACAGTTAGTTGGAGTCCTATATTTCTCACTTATGTGTTTGTCAAATTCTTTTCTCCTGCCTGAGAAATTTCCTGCCATTACATCTGTGGACACCTTTTTTTTTTTTTAATGTAGTTTGCACTACTTTCTGTTTGTTGCCTCTGATCAGTCTTATGTTATTCTTCTTTGCATCATCTAGTGGCTGCTGGATTCATTTCTCAGGTCCCTTATTATTTTTAAGAAATCTTTCCTTTCCTGGGCACCAACCACAATCTTCTCTTCTATGTCTGAGGTTCTGTCTTTGCATTCACTATTTCTACTGTGTAAACTTTCAGTGGAGTTATGATCTCCTGAATTTCCATTTGAATCTGTTGTTCTATTTGTTTTCTATGCTGGGATTCCACTGTGTTCCTGAAGTTGTATTTTCTTCTTTTCTTCTTCTTCTTCTTCTTCTTCTTCTTCTTCTTCTTCTTCTTCTTCTTCTTCTTCTTCTTCTTCTTCTTCTTCTTCTTCTTCTTCTTCTTCTTCTTCTTCTTCTTCTTCTTCTTCTTCTTCTTCTTCTTCTTCTTCTTCTTCTTCTTCTTCTTCTTCTTCTTCTTCTTTCTTCTTCTTTCTTCTTTTCTTCTTCTCCTGATTTTCACTTGCACGAATCATCTTTTTCTATTCCTACGTTTTTGGTCTGTGTCTTTGAAAGGAAGATGAGATTTCTTGGCAGGATATAGATGACTCTTGATTTATTTTTTTAAAACTCTGTCATTTTATATCTTTTATTGGGGGATTTAATATACTGGAATTCTAATTGTTGATAGATAAGAACTTCCTGTTTTCTAATTGTTTCGCAATACTTTGGTTCTTTCTTTCTTTTCATCTTGAGTAGCTGTGTGGTCTGGGTTTTCTGTAGAGATTTCTTGGCATGCTTCCTGTATTTTGCGCTTCCACTAAAGAGCTTTGGTTTGTGGCTTCCATGAAACTTACTCAAAAGGTCTTATAACAGCTCCCACTTTTACACCTCACACATACGTTTTATAACACTGCTATCACAATTCATAGTGTTTTTAATATGAATCACTGACAACTTAGTTTAGTGATAGCTGTTATTAATGTTTTTATCTTTTCATTCTTGTACAGGGATTAAATTTTCTTACATTATCACAGAGCTAGCTTTATAAATTAGGCTCTGCATTACTTATATCATTGATTTTTGTGCTTTTTGTATACTTTGTGTTATTAATTCATGGATTTTTTGTTCTAGTTTAAAGAACCATCCTTAGCAATTCTTTTAAGGCAGATCTGGAAATGATTAACTCTCTAGCTTTTATTTTGTCTGGGAATTTTTCTATTTAATTCTCATTTCTGAAAATCATCTCTACTGGGTAAAATATTTTTGATTGATGTTTTTCTTTTCTATTTTCCCCCTTTAACATTTCACTTCCATCATTATATACTCTACCCTGTCCTGCAGTTTCTCCTGAGAAATCCACTGATAGGCAGATGACATACTGGCACTCCTCATATGTGGGGTGTTTCTTATCTTTTGCTGTTTTCAGAGTTTGTCTTTCACCTTTGACAATTTTAATATTATGTGTAATGGTGAAGACTTTATTGGATTGAATTTGATTGTGTCTGAAGTGTTAGTGTTTATTTTCCAATTAGGGTAGTTGTCAGATTATATTTTTAAAAATATAATGCTTTCTTGGTCTTTTTTTCTTCTTATTCTACAACTCCTATTATGCAAATATTTATTTGTTCTCTTGACAGTGCCCCAGAATTTTCATAGACTTTCTTCATTGTTTTTCATTCTGTTATCTTTTTGTTCTTATTAGTGTTTCATTTCATATGTTCTGTCTTCTAGTTCAAGAATTCTTTACTTGACTGAGTTTGTTGTTGAAACTTTCTCAGTTTTTAGCTGGTCTCTCTAATTCTCATTTATAATTTCTTTTCATTGTTTCTATGTCCTTATCTAAATTTTCTTTGTTCATGGATTGTTTTCTAAATGTTATTTTCTTTCCTTGGATTCTTATAGGGTGAGGATTTTTTAAAAGAAAGGACTTTCAGTATTTTTTAAATCACATCATAGATTTTCATTTTTTTCATAGTCCCTTATAGAAACTTCATTTCTTTTGGAAGTGTTATGATGCTCTGATTTACTGTAATCCTTACAATATATCTTTGTAAATGATATAAATTACTTTATTTTATGAATATTCTGTTATTTTATTGAAAAAAGTTTCAACTCATATAGTTTGATTTTAGAGACCCTTTACAAAAGACCTTACTTATTACATATAAGCATTACCTTTTTCTGATATAGCAAGTTAATTTTAAAAATCATTCCATATACATATGCAGATTTTGATCAACACTGTTGAGTGAAACTATTTTTAAAAAGTTTCACTTTAGCAGGAGTAAGCATCAATCTATAGAACAGTCAACTGATGTTAAATATTTATTTCCCCAGGAATGCTGAGATTAATGAGCAACACTTTGCTTTTGGAGAAAAAAAAAAAACAGACAAAACTTTCTTAGGAGCAGTTCTTAAAAGAATGAGGACAAAAGAGATTGTATAAAATGCAGCCCAAATTAGTCCCACTCCAAAGTCTTTATGCTGATTTTGAGGCTCATTAGTGACTTGTTAGTCAAAGTTGCCAAAAAGTTGACTTTTCTTCCAATAAAACAAAAACACCAAATAGTTACACCTCTCCGATGAGTCCTGCATATTGATCCAGTTCTCACATCACCTTTTCACACAAGAGCCTTCTGAAGCAATTTTCAGTCGATGGAATAGTCACAGAGAGGAAAATTTCCTTGCCAGCCTGGCTTGAGCATATTGAAACAGTGGTAAAGACATGATTGCACCAGCCCTTTCAGTGTGTAAATCCAAGCTGGGGTGCAGAGAACATCAAAGGGGTCAAAGGGATAGTAGAGGTTTTGTGTCCCAACTTGTCTCTATTCTCTTTGTGAGAGCTGATCCCATCTGTCTCCAACAGCCGAGAGTAGCTTATTCTATTGTAAGTGCTGTTCACAAGTCACCTAAGTAAAGATTAAACATGTGGCCTCTTTCCCACACATTCAGTCTGGTAACAAAATGAAGCTAGTGAGGGGAAGAAGTTCTGGTGCTTCCATACAGTGGAGTGACTAGATGATAGTAATGAACTACAAATTTCAAAAGGCTGAAGTTTTTAACCACTGAGAAACAACAAATGTTTGGAGAAATAGAAGTGTTTAGCCTGATTTACACATTATGCCCTTTACAGTATGAAAACATCACATTACCTCATTAATATGTATGCTTCTGTGAAGCAGAATGACAAATAAATTATTAGGATATTAATATTTGAAACATTTTGTTATGTATTCATCCTTTATAGAAATTTAGATACCCAGATTCAATTAATAATAGCTACTCTGCAGAAAGATATAAAGCTAGAGATTTCATAAACCTACAGAAAATTCCAACTGTAGGGCCAGAGAAGGTACAAAGCTGAGTCTTGATGCAGTGAGCAACCGACCACAGTGAGTCATTAGCTGTTCCCAAGAGAAGAACACACAGTTCATGTTTCCTAATATCATTGCCTATTTTCCACTTTTGTGGAGTGGAGAACTGCAGCTTCTATAGAGTAAGAGAATAGCAGCCAGCAGGCTTTGTTGTTATCTCTCTAATTTGAAGATGTGATAGACATTTTATTACAACCCCTTATACCTGAGGACTGAAATCTTTACAATAAAAATAGCAGTATTTATAACAGAAACAAGAAGTTACTAACTCTTAGACTTGGGGAACCAAAGTAAATGGCTTTTAACTTTCTTTTTAAAATTGGTTTTATTGGTACATTTTATATATAGATTATGATCACAGTCAACATTGAGAATTTGTACCTGTATGTGACACATCTTGATTCTCATTTTTCCAACTCCCCTACCCTTCCTACAAACCACATACCCTATATACATGAGCTTTATTTATTTTTTTCAATGTCAAGTTTTTTCTTTCCCTTTTTTTGCTTTCCACTTTCCTTTTTCTTTTTGTGTATTTTCTTCCTATTTCACCTTACCTATCATACACTTTGGCATTCACTTACTGTACAGTTTTTCATACTAGAGAAAAGATACTATACTTACACATCTGTGTCCTGTTTATTTCATTTGTATGTCTTTGAGGTACATCCATTTGAGTATAAACAATTCAAATTTACCATTCTTAATGGCTAGTGATACTTCATTTTATTTTTAAAAAATGCATTTTCTTTATCCAGTCTTCAGTTAATGGGTATTTGGGCTCTTTCCAAGATGTAGCTATCACAAACTGTGCTGCTATAACATGGGTGCACATATATCAGTGTGATATGAATCTTTTAATCCTTTCATGTGTATACCTAGAAGGCGAATAAAGATCAAATGGGACCTCTAATCCTAGCTTTCTGAGGAATCTCCACAGTGGCTGCACAAGTCTACATTTCCACCAATAGTAGAGAAGGGTTCCTTACTCCTCACAGCCCCGCCAGGATTTGTTGTTGGTTGATTTCATGATAGCAGCCATTCTTTGTGGGGTGAGATGGAATCGCATTATTGTTTTCATCTGCATCTCTCGAATGATCAGTGATGTCGAACATTTCTTTATTTTTCTTAGCTGCCTTTACTTCTTTGTCTGAAAAGTGTCTGTCTGTTCATTTCAGATGCCCATTTTTGAATTGGGTCTTTGAATTTCAGGGAGCTTGTTTTTAAGAGTTCTTTATATGATAGCAACCCTTTGTCTGAGAAATAGCTGTTAACATTTTTTTCCCACATTGTCGGTTGTCTTTTCGCTCTGCTGGTGATTTCTCTTGCTGTGCAGAAGCATTTGAATAAGATGAGATTTCAGTTGTTGATTCTTTCTGCTAGTTCCTGTGCTGTTGAGGTTTTGTTCACAAAGTCTTTCTCTAAGCCAGTGTCTCCATCAGTTCTACCTACACGTTTTCTAGCATGGTTAGTGTTTCTGTTTCAATATAAATGCCTTTTAATGATTTTCTTATGGTGCATAATACTCTAAGAGGATTTTATTACTGACTTAAAACACATAAGCAGCATCTAATGTGGATCAAGCTTTTTCTGTATGCCTCTGTCCTTATTCTGACTGGCTACATTTCACTTCTTTAGCCACAGATCATTCATTAATTAACATGGACAATTAAAGTATTCAAAATTAAAACAGGTGAGTTAAATTGCTTTTATGTGCCACAGAGAGCCCTGTTTTGTTCACCCTGAGAATGAGGGAAATACATGTTGTTGATTGCTCTTTAAGTTTTCATTATGTTGACAATCTGTTGTTGCCCAGCACCAGTTCTAGTCTCATCAAAAAGTGGCTGTGGTGTTTTCAGTCAGGGGAGACCAATCTGCATTCTCATCTGGACTAACCAAACAGGCTTCCTTTAGAGTCAATGAACACATGGCCGATGGGGTCCTCTCTGGATGGTAGGAGGGGCTTTGTACTTCCATGCCCACCATAAAGCACCTTCATATGCTCCAGGAATGGAAACAAATCAGTCTTATACATATGTGGTTAGAACATCTACTCAGGGTCTTGGAAGACATACTTAGAGGCATATGACTTTCCATGGCAGAACCTTTGGGAAATTGCTTTGTTTGTGTCTTCAGAGTGATAGAAGGATGTTCAGGACAACCTTCCAGTCAAGGCTGGTGAACTGGACATGAGCCATCTGTTTCTGTTAAATTTTGTAGCTGTGGACACACTTATTATAATAACTTCTTGACTGATTGGACTAGAGATGTCTCAGCAATCTCAGTCATAACAATTGAAAAACCCTGAAGTACCCACTCCAGGGAAAGAGTTAATTGTCACACTCCTCTAAAATCATTTACAGCAAAGCCCTGACTGGTTAGGGAACTTCTCTGAGGCATCCTGGGAATACTTGCGATATATTTGGAGTTATTTCTGTGAGAGGTCCATTTTGGTTGACAGATTTCTTAGGTTTTTCTGCAGAGGCACCTCATCGAATGAAACCAGTCCCCTAACTGTGCTAGGAAAGAATGCAAATTCAATATTCTTTAGTAGTGAGGAAGGGAGCCGTGACACGTGAAGGGGAGAAAAGAGGGCATGGGGGAGCCCAGTGGAGCCGGGGTTCCCTCAGGTGGCTGGCTAACTAGCCCGGCCTTTGTGTAGAGCCTGGCTGCCTGTGGGATGGAGCTAAGAGACAGAAGAATGACAGTCTGTAGGAAGAAAGAGGACAGTAATTACGGGATACGTGTGATTAGTGCGGTAGCCAGAGAAATTAAGCCTCAAGTCCTAGGAATCTTCCCTTCTGTACGGTACCTGCAGAGGGAGAGAAAAGACCTCACTACAGAGTCCGATTGGAATCTACTCCCTGCCAGCTCAGTTTGATTGCTTTCTCGGTTACCTACTGTGGAGATTGAGCAGCTCGACCTTCCTTTCAGCCTAGCTATATTGTTCTTCCTTGAAAAAAAAGCAGATTAAGAATTTACAGGGATCCCTCCATCACTGGCCTCTGACAGCCGCACTCAGGGAGCTGATTTTTCATGGTTCGATTTGCCCGGGGCCAAGATTCTTATCCAAATATGTTCTGTTAATGTAAAGCACCACTGCACTTTTAAGAAATACGTAACTTTCTAGTAAATATCCTTTTCCTTTGCTTTCCCACCATCCTCCTGTTTCAGTAGATGACTTTCTTCCTTAATTACTGCAGTCGCTATTCTTTCAGATGCTCTAGGTGTTTATAGGTAAAGAGTAACTCATATCAGTGGAGGAGTTTATAATTATTTTGTGGGTGGGTAAACTGTGCTCTAAATATCACAAGCCTGAGATTCTCTCAGCTATCACATAGCTCATACTTCAGTTGTTCTGTTAATTTACATTTTAATGAAAAGCAATATATTTTTCAAATAATTGAAAACATGAAAGCTACTTAGTTTCATGAAACCTAGAACAAGAACTACTCAGTATCTCCTTAGTGCAGTGGTGTTTTTGAGGGCTACAGAGAGGGTGAGGCAGATTGCCCCTATTCTATAGCCACAAATGTATACATCTACATTGGTAGCCATATCTCTACCTGCATCCATATCTGTCAGTCTCTGTCTATTCTTTCATCATCTATCTATCTGCCTGCTTGTCTGTCTGTCTGTCTGTCTATCTATTACCTATCAGCTCAGATCTGATTAGGCAAGCATATTGCTGAGCTTCTTATTGTCCCTGCCAACTCCAAGTGACTTAATCCATCTTTCTATTATGCTTGATGTCTATGGTGCATTTTGAAGTTATGCTGGTAAATTATGCAATTGCCATATTCTTGATCCTAGTGCTTCAAAGGAGAACAGAACCTTTAACGCTATCCATTTGCTTAATGGGGTAAGAAAGTAGAAATGCAGCTATGCTGCTGGAAATAAGAAAACTTAACAGACAAACTGAAATGATTTCCCAGGCAGAGGAAACGAAGCATCATTGTCTCCTATGCAGACCAGTGCAGCCTGGGTTCACTCAGCAATAGGCCCACTGACTGCTGGTGATCTTTGCTATAGTAACTTTTGATGCATTGCATTTTGTTAGATGTTTCATTTGCTCTTCTAAGCAAATAGTCCAAGACTATTTCATTCTTTGAAGCACTTTTATTGAAAACATTCAACATGAAACACATGGAAGCCTTTTGATATGGAGGGTAACGTTCTTCTCAGAGGGCTTTGTATCACACTCCATTTTATCACCAGATACTTAGACAAAGATCTTGTTCTCTGTGCTGCTGAGGCTCTGGCGTTGTTAGGTCCAGGAAGAGTGCATCACAGATGCCAAATGCTGGCTCCCTTGGCTGCAGCATCTCACAGCATCTTCCCTGTTTCTTTCTGGCTTTGCTCCTCACAACCTATAGGAGTACAAGGGAGGAAGACTGGAGAGTTTGGTATTTCTGAATGACTTATTTTAGAGGCACGTATTAATGGATTACAATCATTTCAAGTGAAAGATCTGGATTCATCAGTTTAGTGATTCTGTAAGAGTCATTGATAATATATCTGAAAAATTCAATAAATAACTCATGACATTTTAAAAGTAAGTTTATTGATACATTATGTATATATAAAATTATCACAGTTATCATAGGGAATTTGTACTTGTACATAATATCTCTTGTTTTTTTTTTTTTTTTTTGAGATGGTTTTACTTTGTACTTCAGGCTGGCCCTGAACTCACTATGTAGCTCAGGCAAGCCTTGAACTCTCAGCAATCCTCCTGCCTTTGCCTCCTGAGTGCTGAGATTATAGGCGTGAGCCACCCTGCCTGGCATTGTGGTATTTAGTACTGGTATTAAAATTTGGGAGCTTTCACTTGCCAGAAAGATGCCAGAACCATTGAGCTAAATCGTCAGCCCTTGATTTTTCCTTTTTTTCCTGTTCCCTTCCTCTTTCTTCAATCCCTCTTCCCCTCCTTATTTACAAAAGCTTTTTTTCCATTTTTCTTCTTTTCTCATTTTTTTTCTTTTCCTTTCCTTCCCATCTCCCTCTCTAGTTCTCCTCCCTTTTTGGTCTTTATTAAACTTTTAGCTTCTCATACCAGAGAAATAATGTGACATATACACATGTGTATCCTATTTATTTCACTTGAGTATGGTCTTAAAGTACAAACAGCAAATAAATACATGAAATAATATTCAACATCACTGGTAATTCAAGAGAAATAAGTGAAAACAACACTGAATTTCCACCTCAGTGGAATCTCCAGAAAGAATGGCTGTTATCAAGAAATCAAGCAGTAACAAACACTGCTGGAGCTATGAGGAAAAGGGAATTCTTCCCCACTATTGGTGGGAGTTCAGACCGGTGCAACCACAGTGAAAATTAATGAGAGTTAAATCATGTCATATAGTGGTACAAAAAAAAATCTAAAACTTGACCCCAG
Organism: Thryonomys swinderianus; assembly: GCA_004025085.1. NCBI lineage: Eukaryota > Metazoa > Chordata > Mammalia > Rodentia > Thryonomyidae > Thryonomys > Thryonomys swinderianus. The sequence continues at coordinate 61,021 of PVIC010000566.1, read as the reverse complement.
TATTCCCCTTCTTGTATTTTCCTGAAGAATTAAAAACATCAAATCACAGCAATATATGTACACCCATGTTTATAACAGCACACTTTGTAGTAGGTAAATATTGGCAATAGCCCAAATGACCATCAACTGATGAGTAAAGAAGATATGTGGCTTTTTTTTTTAATACAATAGGATATTATTCAGCCATAAAGCTGGGGTAAACTTAAATTGGTTTCATGTAAATGAATGCATCTGATATTTTTTTACAATAAAAATTTGACAGTGAATCAAGCTATACTGAGCTTACAGTTCAGCATGTACATTTTGAGACTTTACCTCTTATGACCTTAAAACTTTTAATATCTCTTCTGGCTATTATTAAGAGAAAATTTTATTTTAGAGCACTAAAATAGCCAGCTATGGCATTTTTTTTGTCATAAGAAATGCTTAATGGGACAGTTGGAGTAGGGAATCTAAAGCAAACAAACAAACAGATGAACAGAAACAAAAGACTAAATAGGGCAGATAAAAAAGACTGAGTGTGATTTAAAGTCATTCACTTATCTAATGCTAAAGAATCACATTAGGAAAAAAATCAACAAAATTATATTGGGAACAGACATAAAACACCATGATTTGGCCAGAGAATCAAAGTCAGGGCTATTACATCCTGCCAAGTCTGAAGGAAAGAGGAGCGAGAGCCCCCAGGCAGCCCTGTGCAGAGGCGCACAGTGTCCAGGAGCAGCACTCACAGTGAGGCCCCAGGGCCCCGCAGAGTGTGCAGCGTGCTTGGAACCAAGACACAAAGTAAGCTCAACTCATCGTCAGAGTAACAGACAAGGGAGGAAAGAGGAGCCAAGGGGCAGGCGAACAAAGAAACTGCTGTTGGGCACTTGCCTGTACTTGGGTGCCATAAGTCCTTTTTGAAGTCCCAATGGCCACAGACCCTGTGGAACCATGATAACAGGAGCAGCAGGCTCAGCTGTGAGCATGACATCATCACCAGAGCCCCAGAGCATGTGGGGTTCAAAGGACTCTAATCTGACTCTGTCCGTTGGCTTCCCCTCGTGAGTTCTGGCCAGAAGTGAAAGAAACAGAGAGATGCTTGTTCACAGCAGCGTCTCTGACAGGACCTGGAAACCGGGAGTCACAGAACCAGGCGAACACTGCCCAGAGCAGAGGTCTCAAGAATCAAGTTTGTGCAGAAACTGGCTTGGGGTTAGATAAGGCAGCAGTTGAAAGGCAGTTTCTCAGTGTAAAGCTCCAGCAACTATCTCAAGAGCTCTCCAGTGCTTTGAGAGAAACATGAAGTTATATCAACAGTTGGTAATAAATGTGGTTTTCTTATCATCTTGTGGGTGCTGACTGGGAAAGGGGCAGGACAGCTTCTACCCTGGCAGTGCTGCCTGTCCCTTTTCTGAATAATGTGGGGCTATGTAACCGGATTGGGAATAGGTCAAATTAATCGATATTTTGTCACTTTTTGCTGGGTGATAAACCTGTTTAGCAATACAAAGAGTTGCTCCAAAATCTGTGGGCCATTAGTTACAATTCCTAGACTTTTCCATTCCTAGTGAGCTGGACTGTAATGACTCTTCCATGTCCTGTTATACATGTAGTGTAAGCAATGCTGTCATCACCGAGTCATGTGCAAATGAAGAGTTATAAAGCCCAGTGCAGGAAGATTCATATTCAATGTACAAATTGAATATTAGTATTCTGCCTAATCCCATTCGCTTTAATAAAAACTGTAATTTGCAACGTCTCTGAATTCAAATGACAAAGCTCTCTCTCAGTATAAAGTGTTTATATAGCCAAAGCTGATTAGTATTAGAAATATCTGCCTTATTTCCTTTTCTTTGTAACTTAGACATCTATCTGGGAGGGGACAGAGTCCATCAAATGTTCTTTTCAATGTAAGCAATAAAGAGTTTGCTCCCTGTACTTTTCATGAACTTTGTAATGGTTAAATGAAGCTATATCCAACATGAACTTGTGATTTTAATATTTTAAATCTTTTAATATGTTTTGGCTTAGAGTGAGCTCTCAATATAAAATAGGAACTACTTGACTTTCTGTTTTAACTTTAGTGGGGTGGTCATATTAGGTCATATTAATTAGTCTCAGCAACTCATCATACAGCTGAATGAGAAGTTTGTCAGTGTTGGATATTGCATTATGTTCATGTTATGTATTTCTCAGCTGTTAAAATATTATATGGTAGTTGTAAGGGCGTTTGGTAAAGGTCTTTATAATAATTATTCAACTATTAGCTGGTTTTACTACCCATTTCATCTCTGAGGTATTGTCTTTGGTTATATTCCAAAGGAAAAAGACAATTGTCCTATAAGAGAGTGTATTTATGTATGTTAATTTGACATAGGTATGTTTGGCCAGAATTGCAGTTGGTAGTTGGACAACAAGTTAAATGCAAGGTTCTTATATAAAGATTGACAAAGCAATAGAAATGAAAAATTAGAAATTAGTAGGTAGTAATTAGAGGAAGTTACTTTGAGAGTTACAGAGGAGCTTTATTAAAGTTCTCCAGGAAAGCAGGACCAATAAATGGATGGATGGATGGATGGATGGATGGATGGATAGATAGATAGATAGATAGATAGATCTAAATTATAAAGAGATTTATTTTAGAAATTGTTTCATAAAATCATGAACCCTGAGAAGCATGATGATGTGCTGCTATCTTCAGGATGGTGGTTCAGTGCATCTGAAGGCCAGAGAACCCAGTGGAAGAAAAGACAAAGAATTAGCCCTTTGTATACCTCTTCTTCTTTGTAGGGTCTTGATGGACCAGGTGATTTCCAGCCTTATTAATGAAGGCAATCTGTAGGCAGTCTCCTGATTAAATATCGGTCTTTTCCAACAATGTCCTTGGACATACACACACCCACACACACATGTTTTAGCAACCATTTGGGTACCCCTTAGTTGGGTCAAGTTAAAGCATAAAAAATCAACTGTTGGGGCCGGAGGGTTAGCTCAGTGGTTCTGGCACCTGCCTCACAAGCGCAAGGTCCTGAGTTCGATCCCCGGTAACCACATGTAATGCTGGGCGTGGAGACTCACGCCCACCAGCAATCAAGCAGCAATCAGCACCACATACCCCATTGCTGGGCGTGGTGGCTTATGACTGTAATCCCAGCACTCGGGAGGCAGAGACAGGAGGATTGCTGAGTTCGAGGCTTGCCTGGGTTACATAGTGAGCTCAGAGCTAACCTGAACTACAAAGTGAGACCCTGTCTCAAAAAAAAAAAAAAAATCAACCGTTGTAGGAGAGATTCCTCTAAACAAGCTTCTGCCCTCCTCTTGCTGTTGCCTTTACTCTGTACCCTTTGTTGTCAACCTGTATCATCTTTTTTTTAGATTTGAATCTTCATTGGTATATTTTATATACACATCATGATCACACTCAACATAGAGAATTGGTACCAGCATATGATATGACTGAATTCTCATTTTTCCCATTCCTCTGGCCACCCTATACCCCACTGTCCCCTATATGCATAACCTTATTTCCTTTTTTAAAATCATCACCTTTTAAATTCCTCTTTCTAGTGAAAGTGCCCATTTTAACTCTACTTCCTGGACACTTTCCCATTCTCTTTGTGTTGTTAACTCTACCCAAGTTCTGTCAAGTTTACCTCCCCAAACAGTCTCTGAAACCCAGTGCTCATCTCTGCATTGTTTTTCATTGCCTTTGAGGCAGAGTGACACTGTTTTCCTCTGCTCTAGGGAGTCACGTAGGCTCTAGTCTCCCTGTCACTCATCTGTCTGAGACACCACTGAGTGCTCCAGTGCACCTACCCACTTCACACCTGTCCTCAGGCAGCTCTGCACTGCCCGGGAGACAAAACCAAGCGGCCACTTTGGTGTTTCAAGTCTCTTCCAATCTGTTTTTTTTTTTTTTTTTTTGCTTTTTGGAGACAGGGTCTCGCTTTGTAGTTCAGGCTGGCCCTGAGCTCACTATGGTGCCCAGGCAAGCCGCAGCGAACTCAGCAATCCTCCCGTCTCTGCCTCCCGAGTGCTAGGATTACAGGCGTGAGCCACCACGCCCAGCATTATATGTGGTAACCGGGGATCGAACTCAGGTCCTTACAGCTTGCGAGGCAGGCGCCGGAACCACTGAGCCAACCCTCCGGCCCAAGTCTCTTCCAATCTGGCTCTTACTAGTCACTGCAGCCTCATCTCTGTCCATTCCCTGACTTCAAAAATGTCCCAGTTTACATAGAAAGTATGATAGATACTATGAAATAGAAAATATTCAAAGGGAAAAGGGAGGCAAGGGCAAGTAATGAGGGGAAAGAAAAAATGTGATGCTTAAAAAGGAAACAAAGCGTATGTATATGGAGGGGGGATGGGATAGGTAGGAAAATGGGGAAAAATGAGAATTAAGTTGTGTTATATACTTGTACAAATTCTCAGTGTTGAGTATGGTCATGATGTGTGTATAAAATGTACCAATAAAGATTCAAATCTAAAAAAGAAATGACCCAGCTTACAGACACTCGCCTTTCGGGCCTGACAGTTCATTTAAATGAGAGAATGGACAGAGTAGGAGAAATAAGGGGCTCTGGAGAAGCGGGAGCCTGTAGTGTGCAAGCCCCATCTGAAGAGTTCAGCTTTAACTGTGTGAGGTCAACAAGATCAGTGTCCAGACAGAGTGAACCCTAGATTAAAAGCCTGAGACATGTGCTAGCAGCACTGGACTCCTGCTTGTCTGGCGGCATCATGGCTTTTGGTGCCCTCTCCAGTATGTTTACCTATGCTAATTCTTTCATGTGTGATGCTGACATGCAGCATTTTTCTCAAGAGGGGCTCAGATCAGAGTCGAGTGACCTAGTGGTGGGTGGGGGATGTAGTTCTCCTGAACAACTCTTTATGCTTTACGTCAGGCCTTGCAGCACTTTGCAACTTGGATTTGAAATATAATCTTAATATTCATCAGTATGATACCACCATGTTTTCTTTTCTTACTAAAGCTACTCCAAGCAGTAGATTTGTATGACAAATGGGACATGTAACTAGCTAACTTCACTTTCACAACTAAATAGTCTGTCTGATGGTCCTACCTTTGTTATAGCAACAACAAGCCAGTTAAAAAGAATATATATATATATATATATATATATATATATATATTCTTTATATGCATGCACGTGTATTTTACTATGTATACACATGAAAAAGAAAACAAATAGAAACCATTGCTGTTATGAGTGAAAATTCTTAGTAAAAAGTTTCCATTAAATGTTCAGAATTTCCAGAGTTACAGGATATAGGCATAAAAATATTCATAACCTGAAGTCAGAATAAAGATTCAGAAAAGAATCTTTATTGTAGAAGAACAGCTAACCTGTTGACAGCAAATGTGGTTATAAAGGATTAAAGAAATCAGACCGCTGCATCATGTGTTGTTGTTTAAGTGTTCTCTCTGTTAAGCAAGCGTCCCCTGCTGGGACGTGTCTTTAGTGTGCGGGAGTCTGGGGTTGTATATTAAGTGTGTGTTATCAGCTAGAAATTTCTCCACATAAAAATTTAATGATACTGTTGTAGCTATTTTTCAATTAGTGCATATGCTTTCAGTCACGTGACTTGGATTATTGAAGACATGAATTATCACTGTGGTAAAACACGATCAGAGGTTCTTCTTTTCTCCTACTATCATCTTATGATGACTAGAAAACTATCGGCAACAGCGACAATGATATAGCTAAAATAAATCAAACCTTATTGTTGGGAATAATTCTGAGCTGCTGAATTATCTCATGTTGGTGAGTTTAAGTCTTCCCTTTGGATGATGTCAGGACATCTGGTCAGTCACCGCACGGCACATTTCTCTCTGCTCCTGGATCATGAGTTTCACTCCTTCAGTGTCTGGGGACTGTGAGATTTTAAACAATGTTTGGAAGGGCCCTGAGCTGAGTGAGCATTTGAGAGTCCTGATGGGGAAGCACATGCAACTAAATGCATTTTAATGGAGAGTGAAGCAGATTGTTTTCCTCTTTCTTTCTGAGAACATTATAAAAGGCCCTGTACAGAGGATGGTACAATCAATAAACAGGTAGAGCTGCTGTGTTTAATTAACTCCACATCTCCTCTCCAGGCTTCTGAAATATAGTAGCCACTGAATGGGCTTCACCATCTCTCCTGTTTGGAAGATACTTATTTTCTTCTTTGTAAGACATATTGTAACGGTTTCCATTATGGCATATCCATCTCTGAAGAGCAATAAGGCTGGGAAGTTTTGAAAATGAAGTTGAGTCATCTTTGAAAGATTATTGTGAAATTAGTTACCTGCATGCTTGTCATTTTGCAGTCTCATTCATACTTGTGTTACACATCTTTATATCAGTCATTTCTAGGAGTTATATAATTTTTATAACAGATCAGTCATTTCTTTGACATTTCTCTGAATATTTTAACACTATTGAATGTTCTCTGACAATGACAGTTTAATCCCAAACTCATTTTGGACAGATTTACTCTTCTTACTATCCACAAATCAAATGAGTGAGTAGTAGCTGGATAGCTGGAGCCCTTTGTTCAGAATTCCTTTTTTTTGAAGAGACTGGCTAATGAGGAAAGAGTCCCTGAGTGGGTTCTCATTCCTATTTTCCCCCAACCTAAATATTGATCTATTTAAAATGTTCCTTATAGGCAACCAGAATGACAATTTTTGAGTCTTTCTAATAATTTAGCACAAGTCAGTGGCATAATGAAGCCTTATTCAAAAAGATTCATGGATAGATGTAGACTTGGACAGGGTTTATCATGAAGTGTTTGGAAATTTATTGAGTCAAATTTACCCTCTCCCTAAATCTAAACAAACTCTCCTTGCACTTTTGCACTATTTGCAATAATTGCACAGTGCATGTGCACACAAGTGTGCACGGATACAAATTACTTGTTATTCAGGTATGTCTGCATTAGAAGTATAATATACTTTCTTTTTATAAAATATCCCTTGATAAATTAAACAATTACAGAAAGGTTAAAAGTAATACAGGAAACAGACTATTACTGCTGCTCCAAGATATCAATTGCTTTTTGGTTCAGAGTGAAAGTTTCTATTTCCTAAAATATGGAATTTATAATAACCTAATTAATAACTGAATTCTTGCTTTCTTTGTCCTTCCTTTCTTTAGTGGTTCAATCTGTGATGTGAGTTTTACTAGTTTTCTGCAAAGAAAAAATAAACGAGGTGATGTCGAAGATTGGAGAGCGCTCAGCTGAAGGATGGTACTGAGAGATTTGATTGAACACTCTGCGGAGACACAGAAGGGGCTTGATTGGATGCTGCCACATTTCTCCATCATTTTATTTCTCTTTCAGGTATCTGGCTGTTTTCAAAAGCATTTCGTAGTTTTTCTAGTGAGTCTAAGTTCTTCTGGGGTGTTGTTAATAGGTGCTTGAACAAAATGCTATCTTTTAATTATAAGGAAGATGCATCATTGTTGTAGTGAAGTACTTACTGGTTTGAACCAGTCGAAGCAAGAGTGTCTGAGATGACTGGACTAAGTGAAATGCATCGATGTCTATTTGGGAGCGGAGAGAAAACTACCTGTCAGCTCTAAAACACGCAGTTCACCTGGAGACTGTCCGGCCTCGGTTTGGAAAACATTTCAGAGTTATTTGGTTCAGCACAGCTTTGTGACTCATGGTTTGCGTTTACTTTCAGTTCTCATGGCAGTTCCAGAGGAAGGATGAACTTCATGAAGATTCTTGCTTGCATGTTGTAAACCACTTTTTTTCTGTTAACAAAATGTTACTGTATGATTGATGTCTTGGGGTGGGGGAGGGCTGGCTAGGCAAAAGACAGCTAAAATTTAAAAAAATTATAAATATGTGTTTTCTAAATGTTTCCATGAAGAAATATCCATTTCATTTTCTTCATTATGTATTTTTTGTTATTGTTGGTTTTGTTTTTTGAGATAGTATTTCACTTTGTAGTTCAGGCTGGCCCTGAGCTCACTATGTACCCCAGGCAAGCCTTGAACTCAGCAATCCTCCTGCCTCTGCCTCCCGAGTGCTAGGATTACAGGTGTGACACCCTTTTTATTTTCTGGAATTTGCATCTTTTGTAACTATTTAAATTTATCACGACCTTGCTCCATAGGTGCTCAAGTACCTGGTTTTCTACCTCCTTTAGAAGTCTGTGAATACAAAGTTTCAACATTGCTATGCAATTCTAAGTTCCAGCTTGTTTGCCCACGCCTGACATTTGCTCCACTTGTCTAAGTCATTTTATTCCACCACTATACATAACGACTGAGGCCCAAGTCACTGTGCATTAGTTACCACCGGGTGCTTAAATCGGTAATTAGTCATCTCTTTTCCACATCCCAGCTATCACATCTTACTCTGTTAAAAGATTAACCCTTTTATAATCCTGGGATAAAAGTGTGTCTTTTGTATATTGCCTGCGGTCATTTCATCTAAAATAGATTGTGCTTCCCTCTGTAGAGTTTTGGTTTGTATAACTTAGATAATATTTATTACACACTGCCTTTTAGATAGAGTCTCAGCTTTTGTCTCCTAAACGCTGATGTGGAGAGACTTTGTCTCCTGCAAGTTTTTATAACTTACAGTGCCAAGGACAGAGCCTCTTATGTGGAAGACTCACTCCTTAAAAGCATACATCAGTGGGCTGGATGTGCTAAGAGGAAGTGGTTTCCTTTAGTACAAACTTCCTTGGATATCTTCCCTTGGTGCTTGTGGCATGGGAATCAGAGGGAATATTGAGATCAGCTCAACAAGGGAGGTGTAATTAAGGTAGAGGAAGTTGTCCTGAAAATACAGCAATAGACAGATAAATATATTGGGAAGAAGTGAAATCTGGAAGAGCTTCAGACTGAGATAAAATAGAAGCACTTTCAATTTGATATACTGAAAAATCAGGTCAGGGTGATTTTTGAATGAGATGGGAGAAAAATCAATCCTTGAACCAAGAGATAAACAGATGGGGAACCACATCACAGGGCACAAGGGAAGCAGGGGTTTTGGGCAGCAGGGTTTTGTTTATTCTGATTCAATTTGTAGGAATCCAACCCAAGAACTGTATAGCCATAACAGCTGTACCTTTAATTGCTTTATTAGTTTTTTTTTCACAACATGAGTTCTAAAGTAATCAAATTACTTAGACAAATAGCAAGGGGTTTTTTTCCATCCCATTTTCTCTGAAGATATTTGTTTTGTTTAGTTTTATTGGAGGACAAAATATTTCTCCACTTTTTAAAATTTAAAATAATGTTCCAGGAGATAACTATCTATAATCCAGAACTCATGGTGATTGCATTTCTCAGATAGTGCTTTTAGGGTCCCATTACCTCTTGTGCTGAGGTGGCTTCTGGAGACAGAAATCTGCTTTGCTTGGTAATATTCTCTGGGAATCTGCCAGTGCCATCATTGGGTTTCAAACATTCAGAGCCCAGGCACCTGATGTGGAGAGCATGTTTTGGGAGCTAATCTACCATGTGCTATTGCTTCTTTCTGTTTGGGAAGAAAAGAGTTGATTGTCTTAAAAGGAATTTTTGCTCCCTGCCCCCGTTTTATTTTTTATTTGTCCATTTTTGCAGTAAATAATGATTATGTTCCTGGGAGGAGTTGGCACATGTACACAACACATCTCAATTGGTTTTTCATCCCCTTCTTTTACTCTTCCTTTCTACCTTCTCCCACCTATCTTTTGAGTCCCTTCTCATTTACAAAAGACCTATTTCCCTATATCCTAGCATGTACCTTTTATTTTGTTCTTTATATTTTGGGTTTCTCATATAGGAGAAACCATGTGATATTTAAGTTTGTGTGTCTCATTCATTTCACTTAACATTATGGTCTCACGGTGTATCCATTTTTCTACATGTGGCTAAAATTTAACTTTCTTTATGGCAGAATAGTAGTCCTTATCCTCTCATTTGCTGACGAAGATAGAGACCACTTCCATGATTTAGATAACATGCATAATATCTATAATACTTACTTATCCAATTTTATAGGTATGCTATAAATATGGATATCATGTGTCTCTGTAATATGATGTCTTTAATTCTTTTGGGAAGATATCTGGAAGGGAAGTAGCTGCTACATCAGTCAGTGTTTACTAGAGAAACAGATACAATGTAAGATATGCAAATATGAAAGAATTTACAAGACTGGCCTACAGAATAGAGTGTAGAATAGTATGAAAGGCCAGTCTGCCAACTGGAGATTTGAAGGAACCAGTCAAAGGCCTGGAGCGAGTCCATATCAGAAGTCTGAATGGTCTGTAATGGGAGGCTTGAGTGCCTGCACTGGAAGGCTGAAGAGTCTATGCTGGAAGCAGGAGACAATATCCAAGGTTCAGGGGAGGCTGGAGCTCCTCTGAAGAAACAGAAGGGACTCTCTTTGTTTCCTTTTTCTACCATTCACACACCAAGCCTAGTCATGATGAGTCTTCTATTTTCAGTAAATCCCTTTGGACACACCCAGAACTATTCTGACCCAATTTAGTTCAGTGTTTCTTATTCAACTTGACAATATCATCTAAGTATCATACCTGGATCAAAAGAAATTTCTAGCTTCAGTTTTTCAAGGAACCTCTGTACTGGTTTCCATAGTGACTGTACTAGCTTACACTCCCACCAGCAGTGAAGATGGATTTCCTTTCTGTATACCCTCACAGCATTTGCTGTTATTCAATTTCTCGATGATGGGAATTATTTCTGGAGTAAGATGGAAACTCAGTGTTGTTTTACTTTCCTATAATGCCCAGTGCTATTAAACAATTTTTATATATTGACTGGCCATCTGTAATCTTTCATCTGAGAAATGACTGTTCATTTCAATTGCTCATTTTTTGATTGGCCTTTGCTGCTTGGGGTCTAGTTTTTAAGCTTTTACTATATTCTAGATATTAGGACTCTGAGAAATAACTGGAATTTTTTTCCCTGTTCATCCCTTTGTTTATTACTTCCTATGTTGTGGAGAAACTTTCTAATTTGATATGATTCTATTTTTTGATTCTTGTACTATTTACTGTACAAGTGGGATCCTGTTAAAAAAAAGTCACTGCTGTCTTCAAAAGCTTTAACTATTTTATTTTCCAGCAGTTAAATGTTTCTTTCTTAATGTTTAGTTCTTGAATTAATTTTGAATTTAGTTTAATATGTGGTATGCTATTGGCAATGCATTCTTGAAGAATAGTAGGTGACTGAGAACAAGAAAAGAAAACAATAATTTGAACTGAAAATTTAATTCTAGGGAAGGAATAGGTGAGATTTATAAATAAGCAATCATAAGTGCTCACTATAGAGAGGGAAAATTATGTCAAAAATATGTGAGTACCACTTATATGGATGTGTGGTAAGATTTGGGTCTTTGGTTCAGGAGAGAAGCACGTCCTGTTCACTGTTCACCACAAAACTACAGAAATAGAAGCTCAAGAAGAGAGGTCATTATTATTGATATGTGTCATTATATAAAAAACAATATATTATTTTCAGGTGTTTGAATTGAACATAGGTAAAGCATATCAATGTACTTATCAGTTATAGGTATAAAGTGTATATAAGCATCGACAGTTACATTAAATTTTAGGACTTTTCAGATAAGGGAATGAATATGAATCAAGTTGTTGTTTGCATTCAAGTATGACTAGGAAGTTATGTATGTACACCAGTAAGGTCTTCCTCTAACCTGCACTGAGTCAGCATGATGGCAAGAAGTATTATTTATATAAGGATGGAGTCAGAAAAAATAAAGTATTTATAGGACACATTTTTATGAATCTAAAGTAAGAATGGCTCCACTGAATTCTCACAGTCATACAATTCAGAATAGTTGCTTTATTGAAGAGAATATAAATATAAACCATAGTCTCCAAGATAATGGATATATTTAAAAATTATTTATTGTCTACTATTTTCTGGGTACTATTCTAGATACTAAACAAAATTGACACCATTTCTTCACCCTTGTGCTTTGTACTCTTAAGGGTAAGTGGAAGTAGCCAACAGATAAATAAGTATGAGATATGTCAATTTGGCATAACTATTAAGAAGGAGGAAATAAAAAACCTAGTGACTGATAGTGTCAAATGACTGTTCTTTCTTAGAGGTTAGTCAAGAAAGATGTTCCTCTCTGGACGGCTGGAGAGAGAAACCCTGAGCATATCTGAAGGCTAAGAGCTCAAAAGAAAAGAACACTGAGGAAACATTTAAGCCTGAATTCTCAGAAAAAAAAAAACCTAAATCAAGGAGCCTATAAAATTGAAATAAAGTCTCAAAGGGAAGAACTGGAGGAGACAAGACCAGGGAGGGAGCCAGGAGTCAGGTGCCTCCAAGAACATGGAGAGAACTTAGTTGTTTATTCAGAATGTGCTGGAATCATTGAAAAATTATATAATCAAACTCCTTGTTGAAAACAGGCTATAAAAGAAATTAAAAGCAAGATATACAAATTGGGGATCAAGCAATACTTCACAGGAGAAATGTATGGGGTGGGGGCCAATGCAGTAGCAGTAAAGGTGATGGAAAAGATAGAATTCCAGACAGAATTTGAAAATGCAGACAGTAGAATTTTAATGATAGGAAAATAGACATAGACTATACTGCTTACACATCATTCTGAAGGGAGTATGCCTGTTCCAAAAAGGACTTGTGATCAATTCTCATAAGCAATAAAGGAAGTCACTACAGTTGTAACAAAGAGAGTGACTACAAATGAAAGAGTTGGAATAGGAGGACTTACTGGGAAGTAAGTATAATTAACTTGAATGGAAAGGATAGGCATTTCCACAAGAATTTTAGTGATACAAGGGGCAATAATTACCCAGACAATGTGTTTTGACAATGTGATGCTGACAGTAATTCTGATGTAAAGGCTATAAGAAAAAGTGAAAACAAATATAAGTCCACGATTTTTCACTGTACTATGTAGTAGATCACTAAAACTTACTCCTCTAATATGACCAGGATTTGGTGTACACTTTGATCAATATCTCCCCTTTTTCCATTCTCACTTTCTCTATGAGCCCCTAGCAACCAATTTTCTATTCTATTTCTGACATCAACATTTTTAGACTTCACTTATAAGTGAGATGGTACAGTGTTTGTCTTTTTGTGCCTGGTTTACTTTACCTACCAAATGTCTTCCAATTCCAGCCATCTATGTGTAAATGGCAGAGTTTTCCTCAATTTTGAAGGCTGCAATACTGTGTTGAGTGTATTTACCACGTTTTCTTTACCTATTCTTCCACTGATAGACACTCAGTTTGCTTCTATGTCTTGGCCTTCGTGAATAATGGTGCTAGGAACCTGGAGCTGCAGAAATCGCTTCAGCATATCAATTTCATGAACTACCATGCCTGGCGAGTTTTTAATCATTTTTGCCGATTAGAAAGGTCCTTATAACTTCCCTGGAATATTCCCACTGTGGGCAGAGTACTCCACCCATGTATGATGTTTGTGAGGAAAACTGTTTCCATAGAGTATGAAAATACTCCAATTACTGAGTGTAGCTCGTTCTGCATGCTTTTCCAGAGTCCATGCTTACTTTTTATCTCTCAAAAACTATGATGTTGTTTGGAAGAACCTAACATAATGGTGCTTTTAGCACACACAATGGTTTTCACTGCTTTCTGGGCTCTTAGTGGAACTATGATCTACTGAATCAATACTGTATCTGTGCTTGAGAATGTGTACCAGCAATCACTGCAAGACCTGTTTTCCTAGGAAATGTATCCTGAACTCTTAGAAACTTTCCTTATGCCCTATTAAATTGTGTGTGTGTGTGTGTGTGTGTGTGTTTTAGAGTGAAGGTGGCCTGAGCTGAGTTTGATTTAAGACCATAGACTCAGTGATATATGTAGGTAGGAGTTCATTTCCTTGTTGATATGTATTACACATGGAGTGGCTCTATTTATAACAAACTTGTGCTTTCTTTTGGGTATGTTGAGAGAACATCAAGAGAAAAATGTCCCCATAATGAACAGAGTTTGGCAGGGATATTCCTGAATATCATTACTAGAGAAGAGAAACCTTACTGTGATATTGCATAGCTTTTTATGAGTCTGAATTCTAGCCATCTTTTGTATGTGTTGAAGTAGTCTTGTCTGAGACACTGAGTGGAAACTTTGGGTCATAAAAAACAGAAATTCCTTCCTCCTCTTGTTAGATATATTTATGTAGTAAAATTATTTGTTGGGCTGCTACTTTTGATTACATCTAATATAACTGTTAATTTGAGACATGAACTTAAATAGCATTTGGGTGACTGCCCAGGTGTGAAGAATTCTTTGGGCTTAAGGGTGGATGATACTGAATTCACAGTAAACTTTGTCAGCTGAAAAGCCTTTAATTCCTCAAGATGCTTTCCTAAGTCTGGTTAGTAACTAGTTCATTCTGTTAATAAACAAACTTCAACAGATTCAGAGTTTAGGCTCGTAAAACGACTCCCCAAATTTAGCTCTCTTTAATCTCAACACAGATCCAATTTTCTTCAAATAGTCTCAGCAATAACTTCTGCCTTTTCCTAATGTGTAAAGTATTAAACTTCAGATGAGACCCTCTTGAAGTTACAGTGTAGCTTTCTTGTCCATTCTGTCCTTGCTCAAGAATGAAGACCAGGCCCCACATGGTGGTGTGTGCCCGTAATCCCAGCCCTCAGGAAGCAGAGGCAGGAGGCTCCCAAGTCTGAGACCAGCTTGGGCTACTGAGTTTCTTAACTTATAGGATTCTTTCTTATTTATATTGGCACAGCCTCTCTCTTGCTTCTGTAGACAGAAGTAACTTGTTCTGTTTTTAATGTAGCTAATCTATTTCATCTCATTTTTCCTCAGCAGTTTTTCTCTGGAATCAAAATTGAAATAAAAATGTACTGGAGGCCTATGTCCTATTTCAACTAGTGCTGTTTGTTTTCTACAGCACCTGTCATCAATGGTCAGCTAGGACTATGGTTGTAAAAGAATAAAAGGAAGAAAACATGAAGGAAGGAAGGAAGAAGGAAGGAAAAGGAAGGAAGGAAAAGGAAGGAAGGAAAAGGAAGGAGGAAGGAAGGAAGGAAGGAAGGAAGGAAGGAAGGAAGGAAGGAAGGAAGGAAGGAAGGAAGGAAGGAAGGAAGGAAGGAAGGAAAGAAGTTGCCAGTCAGCCTTTGTGAGAGACGAAGTCCCAGGAGGGCTCAGACGTCAGCGTGGAGGGGAGATGCGCTCTGTGCCAGTGGTGTCTCGTGCTCAGCCTGGAGTGCAGAGTCAGCAGGACAGGTGGCAGCCATTAAGAAGTTGCCAATGAGATGGTACAGGGAACCTAGTTTCACAGATGGCACAAGGGGCTGGGGTGCAGCTCAGTGTCAGAGCATTCATATGAGGGAGCTGCTGGGCTCGACCTCTAGGACCACAAAACAGAAACAAAAGTGAAAATAAAAAACCTAGGATAAAATGCAGTGGGGTTGGAAGTGCACAAAAAGTTTTCTGTGTTGTTATAGCAATACTGGTTGCTAGAGGCACCAGTTAAGGACAGAGGAGAGTAATTCTTCTGTCATAGCTTCTGATACTTCTGATATTTCTTTTAAAGAAATGGAAAGCCCACTTGGTCACTTTTGAAGTCCAGTGCAGGGGCTCAGCCAGGTAAATGACCTTAGGAAACTCAGTGTGATGGTCCCATTGCCCTGGAAGCCTCTCATCTCCAAAGCAGAGGTCCTCAGGGAACTGTGAGTGAGGCCTGTTCCATGCTGCACGTTCATGTGTTTCCTTAATGGCTAGCTCTCCTTAAGACCAGTTGAGACCACATAGGCTGAAGTGATCAAGGGAAGACTTGAGCTGCTCAAAGAAGTGTTAGGAAAGCAAGATCCACAGTGACATAGACCACATCTGGTCTGTTAGAAGGACTGTGATGGAGGTCTATTCTTCTGCTCCATTTGTCCCTCCAGTTATGGTTTTTCTTCCACAACAACCACCATCTACCTATTTGATCATCCCTTAGCTTGGCTCTCTGCTCCAGGTTCATCATGGCTGAGCCCTGGTAGCCAAGTCAGTATCTACTCAACAAATGTAGATTGGAACCCCTCACCTTAGAGAAGTGAGAAACAAAGTTGACTGATATGGTTATTGTTCTAGTGATCACCACTAAAAATGCTGTTTCTGAAGAAAAACAGCAACTTTTGGATGTAAATATTTTGGAAAACTGTATTTTGATCATATTTTGATTATTCCTGGAGTCAAAATAGTTGTGTAAGTACTATTTTGATTTGAATATCAAAGTATCTGAGGATATTAACTTGATCATTAAAGAACCATAACATATCAAAGAAAGTGATGGGTCTTTAATGTAGCCAATTGCACTTTTTAAGGCTCTGTTCTTAGAATATCCATATTTCCTTTAGGTCTAAATTTATCTCTTTACAATTTCATAATTTATTTTAATTCAGCTTTTGGAATACACAGAATCGAATCATCAAATGATCATTTTTCACATGTATGAATTTTTCAGGTTTTCAAGATTCTTCCCTTGAGCTAAACAATCTTATTTATATCAGTCAGCTTATTATTTTTTTTGGAGACTTCATCTGTAGTTACTCCTAGAATCATCCTAATCTGCAATTTTCTCTAAAAATGTGTCACTAGAGTGGAACATTCTTTAGTCAATGTAATATCATGTTCTTTGTGCTGGATATTCTAGTTTTATGAGAACAAGCTAACACTGACTGATATATTTGGCATTGATTTTTTTTCATTATTCAGTAAACTTTCTTGGTACATTATATATACAACCCACAATCACACAAAACACTGGGGAATTTGTACCAATATGTGACACAGGTCAATTCTCATTTGGCATTGGTTTTTAAGACTGATACTACTGTTTTGCTAATGTTGAATTTATACTGAATTCTTTCTTTCTTAACCCCACATTTGTTTGTTTGGACTTCATCTTGAAGAGATGCTATTGTGCTCTTTAAAATATAAGTTTAGAACTGGGCCTTTATTTATTTATTTACTCATTCTTTCATTCAAAAACTGCCTACTATATTTGAAATACTGATTCTAAAAAATTGAAGCTGAAATATCATGTCTTCTTCATTCCATAAAACATTTTTATTAGGTAAGTTTCATCTTGTGAGGTTCACTTTGTGATTCTAGCCTAGTAGTTCTATGGGCAGGTTTTTCCCCCAGGGGACCTTTTGCCAGGTCTGGAGACATGTTTATTCGAAAGCTGGAGAAGGGAGTTGGGAGTTGCTCTTAGTGTCTATTCTGTAGAGGAAAAGGTACCACTTAGCAGCTATGGTACACAGATAGACCCTTACAACAGAGAAGAATCCAGCCAGAACTTCTGTAGCAACATACTTCTTACAGTTTCTCAGAAGAGATATCTCCTGGTATTTTATCGGCAAATATAATAAATTTATATTTCACATACTTTTTCAAGTTGCTGATAGAAGTGCTTTGCAGAAAAGCCCAGGCCAGATCCCAGGGATCCCATATTGGACCATGGCATTTCCTTTCTGAGTTCAGAGCACTGACCAGAGCTCACAGAGGACAGCCTGGACCAGGCCCTGGGCTCATCACCAGGTCGTGTTTCCTATCTTATCAAAGATGTCTTGAAGAATTTGTCAGGTACCCTAAACCCAAGACATGTAGGGCCAACTCCTTACAGAACAGGCCTCGTGTGCTCAGCACAGTGTTCATCTGTAATATGTGCATAAGTCACTGGTGACTGTACTGTTCTTCAGAAGTAACACAAAGGTGCTTGCTCCAGAGTTTTCCATGGACTAATACAGAGTTTCCACCTATGGAGAGATTTGGAGAGCCTCTGATCACCTTCCATATGTTAGAAAGTTCACCTTTTCTGAAGATGCTTTACATATTCACTTATAAAGGTATTTGAATGATTATTTGATGTGAAACAAACTCACAAAAGCCTACATTTCCTTCTGTGACTGCAACTTCAGGCATCCCTTCTTTCCATATCTCCCTGGTATGGTAATCCACCTTCAAGTGGCCCCCACAGCTCTGAAGGCTTCCTGATACCCCCTTGTGTCCCCACTTTCTGCACTACAGATGGCTGTCTCATAAGAACACAATCCTGAAAGAAGGAGGGCTTGTGATTTTTGAGGCTGGTTATAAGAGATGAGCAACTTTGGCTTTGCTCCTTTGTGGTCAGTCAGCTGTCCTGTCCTGAAGACATTCAGAAAGTCTGGAGAGAGTGAGGCAGAGAGAACTGAAGCCACTTGGACCAACTAGTACTGATTTTCCAGGCGCAGGAATGAGTCTTCTCAGAGTCAGACCTGGCATCCCCATCAAACCCTCACGAGACTGCAGCCCTGGTACACAGCTTGACTGAGCTCCCATGAGAGTAAGAGGCCATGAGCCAACAACAGCCAGATAAGCTGCCTCCAGAGGCCTGAAATACACACTGTGAGCTAATAAATGTTTCTTGCTTGTATGCTGCTGAGTTCAGGGGAATTTGTTATGCAGCAATAAATAACTGGTACAACTTGCCTACTTTCAGGTTAGCATCTTGCACAAGGGAACATATTCACTTTCTATTAAATGTTGTAGTTATACTGAATTAAAGTTTATGTAGAAAATATCAAGTTTATATTTTATGGAGAAAATGTCTCAGCTCAGCCAACAGTCTGCTAACTGCTTCAATCTGTTTCTCAATAACAATAATAATGCCACTTACTAAGGTGTTATTGTTGCTTAAAGTTTTACTACGGTTCATGTGATGATGGATTTAAAGCAAAAATATTATTCTTGTGTTTAGAAAACGTGGTCCCCGTCTTCATGTTATTCTAACCATTGTATCATGGATGTTTCTATATGAGCTTTACAAACAGACACTGAATGCCTTCTTCTCTCTTATGAGTCCTTCTTGACTTATAAATTATTTCACCTTTCTTTTTCTTGGGTGAGGCCCAGATCATGGTCTGTATTATATATTAGAAAAATGGGGATGATTTTCTTCATATGGCAACCAGAAGAACATGCATTATGCTTCTGAAATGGCTCCTGACTTGAGAATAGTTCCAGAAACCACACACACACACACACACACACACACACACACACACACACACGGCTGGGGGTATGACCTAAGCTTAAATTTTAAGGAATAATCAGCACTTGCTTCCAAGAAGGTAAATGTTAACTTTAAGAAATGATAAGAAACTAAAGCCATCTGAATTATATATCTAATTGTGATCACCTTTGAAGAGGCTCTTTTTAATAATCTGTAATCAAGAGAGGAGGGAAAAGAAAGGTTAGATGTAGTCAGAAATGGAAATCTCTTCCTCTGCAGCCTTCAGCCGGCAGTGGCTGGGCAAGGCGGAAGGGGTGCCTGGGCCTACACCCTGAGCGTGGTGCATCATGGGAAGAGCTGAGCAGCAGCGCGGGCTGCCTCTCTCCCCGGACACGCCCAGGGCAGGGCTCCCGAAGCAGCAAGTTTTTTTTTTTTTTTTTTAAATTGAATTCTTTACCGGTACCTTTTATATACAGCTCACAATCATGCACAACACTGGGGAATTTGTACCAGTATATGACACAAGTTAATTCTCATTTTTACCCACATCCCTCCTCACCCACCCCCTATATACATGCTCTTTAATTTTCTTTTGAAATCATATTTATTCCTTTTCCTGAATACATTCCCACACCAAATTCCCTTTGGAAATTGCCTATTTTACTTAAACTATCATACATTCTAGAACTCATTTACATTTACAGGTGCTCATATCAAAGAAAAGATCCGGTCTTTGCATAACTGTAATCTATTTATTTCACTTACTAGCATGTCCTCCAGGTGTATCCATTTGCACTGCTTTATAGGACCTCGGGGCTCCGTCCAGGTCCACACGCTGGTGGGAGCAGAGCCACAGTGCAGCCTCAGCGCCTGTCCTGTACCGATTGTGAATAACGAAACTGCAGGAGAACAGAGAGAGGGACACGTGGAGGGGGGCGGCTGTGCACGAGGGGAAGGCGTCGGAGCGTCGAAGGTGCTAGATGTACCTACCTGCTGGTGATAATCGCGCTGCCCCTCCCAGTCCTCTGGCCGTGCAGGCGGACGCGCCCCGTTGATGGCCCTATATGAAACCCGAGCGTGGGGTGCTCTGGGAGGTAAACTGCTCGTCGATAGCAACTCTGTAATAAACCACGATGAACAGCTGTCCACACAATCCATCTTCCCTCTTGTCCCCTTATACAGCTCCAGAGGCTTTTTCTTTGCAGGTCAGCCGTGACTTGTAACACTGCTGGCTGACAAATCCCAAGAAAAACATAAGGTGGTGTACAGATGTGCAGAAGTGGTTCCTCTTAAGGCATTATTGCTTCTCCATCGTGGAGACGCTGGAGAAAAGCTTTGTGTGTCTTTCTTTTCTCCTGTGCTAGGGACCAGGGGAGCGCTCATCACGCCCACGCGCAGCTCAGGGCAGATGGAGTAGACTTTACTCTGTCAGTGGACATGGAGTTAGTGAGACTCTACCGTGCTCTAGGTGGTGTGGGCACTGTGGGCAAAAGGGCATACATGGCCCTTCCTTATTTTAAAGTTTCAAGGTGGTGGAGGAAACAAACTTTGAGTCTAGTAACTGCTACCAATTGCAAAGTCTAGAACCCTGTGTGAATAAATGACAAGGGAAGAACCTAGGC
The DNA here is from genome assembly GCA_004025085.1 of Thryonomys swinderianus. Lineage (NCBI taxonomy): Eukaryota > Metazoa > Chordata > Mammalia > Rodentia > Thryonomyidae > Thryonomys > Thryonomys swinderianus. Next base: position 40,410 of record PVIC010000566.1, on the reverse strand, counting down.
TCGGCGATCCCATCAGGCGAGGGCGACTTGGTTTTTGTCTTTTACACGAGCATGGGAGGCATGACAGACAGGAACAGGCTGGTCAACGTGGTTTGGACAGACCCTGTCATGACAAGAGTACTGTCATCTGTTCGGGAATTTCCCCAGAGCCGAGTGAGTGGCACACATGCCTTCAGTAACGGCCTTAAGAATGATTCCACGAGGGGCTGCACACTGATTACATGGGGACATTAGAGGTCTGAGGCTGAGGCCACCACCGAAAGCAGTGAAGAGAGTTTCCCGGTGAGTCCTGGACACCACTGTGCCTTAAACCCCCGGGTGGCTCATCTGTAGCCAGTTTAAGAGCCAGTGACCAGCTTCGAAGGTTTCCCACAGGGCAGGGGGAGGGAAACCAGACACCAGAGCCTCCGCTTCGCCATGCTATGGAGTCGGTGACTTCACTTTTCAAGGCTAAGGTAACACTGCAGAGTAAAGGCTTTCTGTTCTTGTCGAACCAACTTTGTCTTGTTGGTTCCATTTGGTGCTAAGCAGTGTTTGATGGAAAACTTTGGGAAGCTTTGTTTATGTGCATACAAAAAGCTCTAACTAGATCATGCATATGGAGTACTTATTCTATCATTTCATTTACTTCACACTGGATCAGAACTATACTAATAAAATGTGTCTACTACTCAGTTATCCATGCATTCAATACAACTTCTATCAACACTCCAAAATGTTTTCCACGAAAACTAGAGAAAAATCCTAAAATACATATGGTGCTGCACAATACCTTTAACAACCAAATCACTCTCAAGCAGAAAGGAAAAGCTGCAAGAATAATTCTGACTTCAAAATATTTCACAAAACTGTATTAATCAAACAGCCTGATAGTGGTAAAAAGAAAAAAGACACATGGATACTGGCACAAAATAGAGAAACCAGAGACAAATTCTCAATTTAGTCGATTGATTTTTGACAAAGAGAGCAAGAATGCAGTATAGTGAAAGGTCAACCTGAAATAAGCAGTAGAAGATGCAGTTGGATGGTCATAGAATTAAAAAGGGAAATTAGATCCTAATTTCAAACCATCCTTAAACACTAATTTAAGATGAATTCAAAACTTCAGTGTAGTACTTAAAACTATAAAACTGCTAAAAGAAAACAGGAAAAAAGAGCTGTGAAATTTTGTTTGGGCAGTGTTTATTTTTTTATCTCCAAAGCACGGACAACAGGAGCAAAGTGAGACATCAAACTAAAAAGCATCTACATGGGCACAGACTGTCCTCAGGGTCAAGTTGGCCTGCACTGGGAAAAATTATTTATGAACCATGCATTCGGAAAGAGTTAAAATACAAAACATATCAAACCAAACAATAACAATAACAGCCAGATATGACAGGCTAGAAATTGCAGAAGCACTAAGTTACTAAGCAATTGTTTTATCTTTTTCTGCTATGAAGTAATTATCCTTTCATTTCCTATTGGTCAATGACACTAATTCTCTCTGGATGAAACAAGACAATAGATACTACTGCTCACAATGTGAGGATAGATTAGTAATAAGAGGCTTCCTTTTAACCTTTGGTTTCTGACTTTAAGGGTGTAAATAAAGCCAACTCAGGCAAGAAATAGGATCTTTGGTGTTTTGGCAACAGAAGACAGGTCCAAACAATACGAGATTCCTTTTCAAACTCTTTTGCTTGTTGTTTATTTTTTTTTTTTACTAATGAGTGAATAAAGTGCAATTGTGTAAGAAGAAACAATGTAAACATTTTCTAAGTTCTATATATCAACAGTAAATGTTTGGTTAAGTAATAGATGAAAAGACTAATTTTGGAGTGTATAAACTCTAAATGAAAGTTACTGTAATCATTTTAAGGTTTTATTATGGATTATAGTTGCAGAGATAATCTGTGTATGAGAAGTGTGCTTACAACGTGAGAAAATTAGCCAAGCATCACCTCAGAGCCATGCCCAGCTCTCAAATAACTTCATATCTACTTCTCTATTTGGCCACATCAAAAAGAAGACATTGTTAATTTGGCCATCAATGGGGAAACTAAGACTCTCCTAGAAAGTTTAAAAGAATGAGGAATAAGTAAATTATATGCTGGAATTGATACAGGTATGCATCACCTGTCCTGGCATTAATTAGTATTTAATCATCCTAAGAATCAATCAAAATTATTTTAAACAGATTCAACATAGTCTCTTCTGCTTAATATATTCAAGAAAAAGAAATTTAAATCCATAAAGTATAACCAGGCCACATTGATAAAGTCTGTACAAAGCCTGTTTCCATTAAGTAGTTCTGCTGTCTGTTTCTGTCAAATGTTACGTACAGCACCATTTACTGATGTGTAGGAGGGTTTATGTTCTGATGACTGCCAAGAGTCTTCCTGGTGTCACAGGTCAAATACTTATGTGCGAAAAATTTTATTCAATGTCAATAAAAAATTAAATAGGCCTCAGCACAGCCCTGTGGGGCCGTACAAGAACTTTTGACTTGTGAGAGTGCCTGATGTGTTATGTAGAGTAAGCATTTCTTCTCCACACAGGCACTGAAATGTTACAGTGAGTAGTTTTCCTTTAGCATTTTCCTCTTGCCATCTGCTTGAGAAAAAGAATAGTAACTTTTTTTTTGATAATACACACATAAACTAGAAAGTATCACAACATGGCAGTTGTTTTTAAAATAAAAACCACTCTGTGCAAAGTCAGAGCAAATACTTTATACACATCAGCATGAAGTAGTGGTCAGGGATACAACTTCATGGTTCTGCAGCAGGTCTTAGTAAGAGGCTGGAGTGATTCCGCAAAGGAGGCGGGGACAAATTATATAGAGCTTTTTTATGGCATGTGGGGATATTTTCACTTAAGTAAAATCAACAAACATTAATTGACACCTACTAAGTTGGTAACTGAAGTCAGAACAAAGCCTTTACAGCAACTAAAGTGTGGTTATCCAAAGCAGGGTCCAGGGGCCAGCATCATCAGCGTCGGCGTTGTTGGGAATGTTGGCAGGGGAGAGACGCCACTCCCCTCCATCTTGGAATGAGAATCTGCATTTTAATATGATCCCCAGGCAATTCCATGCACGAAAGTTTGAGCACCAGGGCTTTCATTTTATTTGCATTGGAAGAAGATAATCAGATTTTCTACAACAACTCAAAAACTTCCTCTTCAACTCATTTTTAGCAAAATTTGGAGAATTTGTGCAATGTATTTGCATAAAAAAAACTGTTTTAGCTTGCCCTATTCCAAAAGGGAAATGAGACCTCAGGGAAAAATGAGCTTTTATTTTGTAGAAAAATAAGGGTTCATGAGCAGAGCCAAGGAAGGCTGAGAGACCTCGAGGTCAGAGAGAGCCTGTGCCTCCGTCCCAGCCCAAATCTTGGCCACATGATTCACCACTTGGATCAAGAACAGATTTCCACACATTCGGTAGCAAAGGCGATTCCGCTGAAGACCTGACTGTGGTCCACATGTAAATTGGTGATTTAAAACTTTGAACGTATCACCCCAGGGAAGTAGTGTTATTCTGAATAGATAGGTCTGCAAAAAACTTCTTTAATACATAATGTAGTGAGAGGTAAAATGCTGAGAGGAACTGGGGAAATGCGTACACGTCAGAGGGACACGCTCCCAGGTTTGCATTTTGGCTCCACTGCTAGCCAATGCTTCACCTTCAGCTGGTTTAACCTGTCACCTATAAAATAAATATAATCATTACCTCATAAAAATCTGTGGAAGAAATGAAATGTACATTAGGTCACTGATGACTGAATTAAGTCACCCTGCATTATTGGGCGTGTACCAAGGTTTTAAAAGAAGTTTTTAGTGCAGTGTGGATGTGGGTTAGGTTCAGCATGGACAGAGGTGGCAAGAAGCTGAGAGAAAACGTGTTCAGAAGAAAAAAAATGCCTTTAAAGGTGTTCCCTGGAAATCTCCATGCAGTGCTCAAGAGAAATTTGGGGAAGGGTATTCCACGTAGATGGCATGATCTGGTTTTATGTAAAAGCATGTGGCAAATGGCGGGAAGATGTCCAGTGCCTTTCGGTGAGGCCCTGAGTTTCCGAGTTTTCTCCCTGGCCCCCAAGAGTCTTGACATTGGGAACATTTGTCAAAAACACGGGCAGCTCCATCTAAAACAAGATGAAGGTTTTCATCAGAGGCGTGACAGTCTTCATCATGTTTCTGATCATCAGGCAGAAAATAAAGAGAGAAAAGCAGTTGGCACAGTTAGGCCCTTGGAGGCAGGGCAGCCTGGCGCCTGTGTTTGCCCTTACTTAGCTTTTGATAGTTAACCCTCGGGGAGCCGAGGTGCCTTTCTTCAGTCCTTTCACCTTGGTGCCCCAGGTTCACGCCTTTGCATGCTGGGACTTACCAACAGGCTTTCGGTCTTTCTGCCCACAGCTTCCCTGGCTCTGTGGGTTTCGGATTCAGGCTGAGACTGCGACCAGTGCCCTGGGCCACCAGCTCGCACAGGGCCCATGGTGGAATTCTCAACCTCAATAACAGCGCCCGCTAATTTCTCATTAACCTCCTCTCCATTTCCATGCTGGTTCTCTGCCGCTCTGGGTAAACCTGATATCACACAGTATCAAAATAGTTTAGAGGGCAGTGATATATTTTTGGTATTAGATCAATTTATGAAGATTAGGTAACCATGAGTCTTATATCTCTGTAGTTAGATATCTCATGTAAATAAAATAATTTCTAATCTTTTTTTTGAGACAGGGTCTCTGTAGTTCAGGCTGGCCCTGAGCTCACTGTGGAGCCCAGGCAAGCCTCGAATTTAGCAATCCTCCTGCCTCTGCCTCCGTAGTGCTGGGATTACAGGCATGAGCCACCACGCCTGGCACTGCGGTATATGGTATTGATGGCTGGTGGGCGTGAGTCACCTCGCCCAGCATTGTATGTGGTCACTGGGATCGAACTCAGGGCCTTGCGCTTGTGAGGCAGGCACTGGAACCACTGAGCAAAATCTCCGGCCCCATAATTTCGAATCTTTTATGTGATAGTTTCAGATAAATTACATAAAATATTTGATTTTTAATATTTGGGGGAATAATCACACTCGAGAGCCCTGAAATAATCACATTCAGTGAACCCTGACATTACTGTCTCTCTGGAGTGTGTTATTCTTCTCTGCCACCCCTGCATGACAGGAGTGGAGAAAAGAGCTGGTGCTCACTGATCCAAACTTAGAGGTGAAATGAATTTTCATCTCTCTTTTGCCATTCAGTCCCTTTTCCATACTTAAGGAACTAGCGGCTCTTTTAGCTACTAACCACGATGCCTGACAACTTCTTATGCTCCTTTCCTTCTGTCCTGTTCACCCTGATCTCCCTTCTGATCTCCTCCACTTCCACTCATTTCCAGAAATACCAAGTCACTTTTTTTTTTTTTTTTGAGACAGGGTCTCGCTTTGTAGTTCAGGCTGGCCCTGAGCTCACTATGGTGCCCAGGCAAGCCACTGCGAACTCAGCAATCCTCCTGTCTCTGCCTCCCGAGTGCTTGGATTACAGGCATGAGCCACCATGCCTGGCACTGTGGTATGCGGTGTTGATTGTTGGTGGGCGTGAGTCTCCACACCCAGCATTATATGTGGTTACTGGGGATCAAACTCAGGACCTTGCGCTTGCGAGGCAGGCGCCGGAACCACTGAGCTAACCCTCCGGCCCCCAAGTCACTTTTATAGCTGCCAGCTGACTGTGTAAACAAGAGGATGAAGGTGAAACTACAAGTCCCTCATGATGTATGTCACGCTACATTCTCCCTTGCCTTTTGTAATTAGAAAGTAAAACGTTAATTGTACCTTCAAAATGTATTTAAAATGAAACCTTTCATGTTATAGAGGGTCGTGACTTTTAAATTTAGACACATGTCTGGGTCACTGAATTTATTAGGCCACGTAACTTGGCTTCTTCCACACCCAGCACCTGGCGGCAGGGAGGCTGGTGGAGGGGCACTGCTGGCTGGAGGCTCCTCTTCTCTGTTCGCTGATTTAGTGAGTGACTAGGGCAAAAATTTCAGTTATGTTCTTTAAACTTATGAATATTTAGGGTAAATTTTTTCCTTAATCTAATCACTTAACTCAAATAGGCAAATCTATAGAGATGAAAGACAGAATAAGGGTCCCAATAGTACCATGATCTTTCCTTTATACTTTTGCATGTAGTATGTCTCTGCTTAAAATTCAAGCCGACTATATCAGTGAACATTTGTCCAACTCCATTTTTTCTATACAATATTGGTTTAGGGGTAAACAGATTGATTAAATCGAAAATGAACTTGCTTTCTTTAAGAAGTTTACTATATGGTAGGAGTGACTAGTTAATATTCTGAAATAATTCTACATATAAAGTAATATCATAAAAGTTATTTGTTTGATGCACTGAAGTTTAGCTTCGACCTTCACATTTGGGCATCATCTGCTAATTCTATTAAACAGTTTTAGTGTCATTTTTGATAATGCTTTGCATATTATCAGTATGTCAACTCTATAGTTATTTAAGAACAGAGCTATGTTCTAAGAAACGAATCGTTAGGTGGTTTTGTCATTGTGTGGACGTAATACAGGTGCTTATACAAAGTTAGAGCGTTTCATCTAGGAGCGCCCAGGTCTCTGCAGCCTGTGGTCACATAGCTCACGATTGTGGTTCCATCCAGGGGACTTTGATCCACTGCACCTAATCAGCATATCAATCCAGTAATACAAATAAAGTGTGTCACTCTAAACAGTGGTTAATTATTTAAAAATCACTTTAAAATACAGGTGAAAATTCTATAGATTAGTTAGAATACAAATTTCTTTTTTGCAGTTTGTGTTGAAAGTCTATTATTTAATAAAGTATGTGCTTTTTTTAGGGCAAGGGAAAACTGGTGTAAATAGCTACTGAAGATTGTTAAGCCCTTTAAGTATACCTATAAGACAATTATTAAAATTGACTAAGGGCAAATAAATATGAAAATAATTCCACATAATAAGTGGTAAGACATGGAATGTTAGCCAAATAATTTTATAAAGATACAGTATCATATTTGAGCCAAAAGAATTATAAAAGTTTAAATTTTAGAATGACACAGGATCATAAAAATTGGATTATGGTCTATTCTAATCTTTTAAAAGTTGTTTGTATACTTGTATTTATAGCGTTAAAATAACCTGTAGGTACTGATTTTAATTTGTAATTGTAATTTGTAATTGTTTGATTTCCCTTGGCAGTGCATCACTCAAAACAAGTTTTAGTTAAGATTGCTTTACACTGTTGATACATTAAAAACTGAAAAAACAACACCACCACTTGCACATTTAATACGAAAGAGTGGTCCAAAATCCTGCACAACAATATTATTATATTAGTGGCTGTCATTCTTATTTTATAATAGAAAACATAAGAATTATGAGAAAAATTAAAAATGATTCATTCAAAATACATGTTGTTCCCATTAGTAGATGACAGAAAACTTTTTAAAGACAATTGTTAGTAATTTTGAGTCTGCAGAAGGTAAATTTTTAAACTAAGACCTAGTTAAAGTAGAAGGGTAACCAGTGTGAGCTATAAAGATGGAACAAGGCCTTTCACCTTGGGAATATACAATCTATTAAAAATACAGACAAGGAAACAATGATAAAATATGTCTGATACCATAGTAAGAGACAAAGAGACGTGGACTTCATGCAGAATATCCTTACTTATCTGAGTCTACAAAGTGTTCTCATAAAAATAATATAAAAATAGGAAAAGAAAACTGCAAAGAAAAAGTATTAAATACTCTTCCTTGCACTACTATCGTATGGACTTTAAAGAGAGGAAAACCAAATAGGAAAGAATTTTGACACAGTGTACATGAAAGTACAAGAGAAGGAAAGATAGTGATAATATTGGGAAATGTAAATAAATTATAAAGAGCAAAATGTGTGTAGGTGTGTCAACTGATAAGGCAGGTTAGAAAGATGAAAACAAGTCAGACTTTGAAGGTAATTTCATGAGATTGAGACCTAAATTCCGTTTCCTGGCAGCCATTCAATGATTTTAGTCAAAGGGGCAGCAAAGTAGATTTGTGGTTTCAAATTATTCTTATTTCTTTTCTTTCTTTCTTTCTTTCTTTCTTTCTTTCTTTCTTTCTTTCTTTCTTTCTTTCTTTCTTTCTTTCTTTCTTTCTTTCTTTCTTTCTTTCTTTCTATTTTTTTGAGACAGGGTCTTGGTTTATAGTTCAGGCTAGTCTTGAGCTCACTATGTAGCCTAGGCAAGCCTCAAACTCAGCAGTCCTCCTGCTTCTGCCTCCTGAGTGCTGGGATTACAGGCGTTAGTTGCCACACCTGGCACTGTGATTTGTGGTACTGTTAGTTGTGGTATTGTTGTATGTGGTTACTGGGGACTGAACCAGGGACCTTCTGCTTGCTAGGCAGGTGGAACCACTGAGCTAAATCTCTGGCCCAAATTATTCTTATTTCTAAAACGTCAACGCTGGGGACCAGATACGTTTTAGAATGCTTTGCTGAAGTATGTACTTCGTGGGGGAGATTCAGACTGAGAATATGACTTTGGAAATATAAACACCATGTTGGTTTTGGAAGCAATGAGATGGACTGAGATGGCCAGTAAAGAGGAAAATAATGGTCTCCAAATCACGAGTCCTGGCTTTGTGGAGAAAGGAGACATGAACAGATGATGAAATATTAACTGAAAATAATAAATAGTAGTCACTGGTTCCTGAAGTGGTGCTATCCTTTCCCTCACTCCTTCTCGACCTCTCTTCCTTCCCGCAGGTTACACTTGGACATTACTTCTGCCACATCAGCCAGCTACACCTTTGCTACCTGTTACATTGTTCCCCCAAGTAATTCATATATTTAATAAGTGATGCTTCACATTGCTTGAGTCCAGTCTTCCTGATATGATTCTTTTCCCAACTATGCTTTTTAACTCCAAGTCTACAGTTCTATTGTTTTATCCCTTATGATTCATGGCTTTTAGTCACAGATGTTTCCAAAACTTATCTTTCTTTCTTGAAAGCATTTATTAGATTTCTCCCTCTAGCTTTTGTAATGAAGCCTAAATACTTTAACTCACTGAAAAGTGCCCTGATTTTCTAGGCTCTTGGTGGCAGTGATAGACAAAATCATGAAACAGGCACAGGCCATGCTTGAGTTAACTGGAAAAACAAGTCAGTTGGTAAAATACTTTTTATTTACCCAAAAGTAATATCTAAAAGAGAATAATTATATTTTTTCACTTGTAACTTTTCTGTTTTCAACTCAGGAATTTAAAAATTTTTTTTTTACCTTTATTGGTACATTGTATATACACATCATGATTACACTCAATACTGGGAATTTCTACCAGTATATGACACAATTTAATTCTCACCTTTTCCCATTCCCCTGCCTACCCACAACCCTCCACCCCTAAATACATAAGCTTTGTCTCCCTTTTTAAAATTACCATCACATTTTTTTCTTTACCCCTCATTACTCACTCCACCACATTTCTCTTTGCATATTTTCTAGTTCACAATACCCATCATACATTCTAGAATTCATTAACATCTTCAATTTCTCATTCTAGAGAATAGATATGGTATTTACACATCTGTGACCTATTTATTTCACTAAGGTACAACCATTTGGGTATAAATGACTCAAATTTATCATTCTTTTTTTTTTTTTTTTTTTTTTTTTTTTTTTTTTTTTTTTTTTTTTTTTTTTTTTTTTTTTTTTTTTTTTTTTTTTTTTTTTTTTTTTTTTTTTTTTTTGAGACTGGGTCTTGCTTTGTAGTTCAGGCTGGCCCTGAGCTCACTATGTAGCCCAGGCAAGCCTTGAACTCAGCAATCCTCCTGTCTTTGCCTCCCAAATGCTGGGATTACAGGCAGAGCCACCACAGCTGGCACTGTGGTATGTGGTATTGATGGCTGGTGGGCGTGAGTCACCATGCCCAGCATTGTATGTGGTTACCGGGGATTGAACTCAGGACCTTGGGCTTGCGAGGCAGGCTCCAGAACCACTGAGCTAAATCTCCGGCCCAAAACAGGATTTAAAAAAAATTAAAATAGTGCTTGGAATTTAAATTAAATCATTGCAGGTTGTAATATTTTCCCAATGTGTGGCTAAGGATGTCAGATATTTCTTAAGATTCCTCTTCCCTTGTCGCTGCTTGTTTCCTTTGGGCTTTGCTATCCCTCTTCTCTCTGCAAATAGCAGTGTCCTGCTCTTGTCCTTCTAATCTGTTGACACATCTGGATTCCTGGCTATTGACATCATATGTGTTGATAAATCTCAATAATTTGTTTCTGCCATAGTCACATTTCACACAGTTGCCCATTTGTAGTCTCCATTGGTTTTTAACAGCTATTTCAGGGTTTTTCTTTTTCTTTTTCAGTTCTGGGGATTGAACTTGCAACCTTGTGCTTGCAATGTAGGTGACAGCACCACTGACATAAATCCCCAGTCCCTTTTTAACACATTTTAAACCCAGGATTGAGCTCCTGATCTGGCTCTCCCAAACCTATTCCATGTTTTCTTTCTTGTCTTAGGAGAAGCAACTAATTTCTTTTGAGTTGAAGGTCAAGTATTCAGAGAGATGTACCAAACCTGATACCTAACCATGGCCCAAGTGTGTGACTGTTACATCTCTGGAGGTGCTATCAACCTTCAATTCTTCCCATTCTAGTTTCTTTCCTTTTTGAGACAGGGTCTCACTCTGTAGTTTAGGTTGGCCTTGAGCTCACTGTGTAGCCCAGGCAAGCCTTGAAATCAGCAGTCCTCCTGTCTCTGCCTCCAGAGTGCTGAGATTACAGGTGTGAGCCACCATGCCTGGCACTGTAGTGTGCAATACTGATTGCTGGTGGGTGTGAGTCACCATGCCCGGTATTGTTGTTTGTGGTTACCAGGGTATCCAACCAGGGACCTTGCACTTGTTAGGCAGGCACTGGAACCACTAAGCTAAATCTCTGGCCCTCCAATTCTAGTTTCTGATTGGAGCCTTTTAAGAAAATTATTTCTATGAAGTTCATGGACTTCACAGAATCAAATTTTATAGATCAAAAATTTGCAAAGAAAAAATAAAGGGTACTATACCTTGAATATTAGTTCAAAATATGCTAATTTTTTCATTTCTAGATTGTCAACTTTATTTTCTATGGAATTATTCCTGCCAGTAATATGTGCTTTGGAGTTTTAATAAAAACGCTAATAACGGGGACAGAGTTTTGGCAAGTTGGTCTAGAGGAGATTCAGGGAGAATGGGATCAACATACAAGACTAATTCCACAAGACTGAAAATGCACTTTGATCTCATTTCAACAAATTTTTCAAAATGAACGTGGAAAATTGTGAGGTTTTCATAATTATTTGGTGGATATTATTTTTATATCCAGGAATGCATTGAACTTGAGTTAAACCTCACTTCTTTCTCAACTTGCATAACTTCCTTTATAAACCTTCAAAAGATATATTCAATTTAGAGGTTTCTTTTTCTTTAAATTACATGAGCAATATGTCTTCTCTAATTTTTTGTTAACTACATTTTGATAAAATGACTGTCATAAAAAATTTGAAGACTTAATATTCAAATGCAATAGTTTTTTTTTAAAAAAAACTAATGCAAATATACAGATCTATATCATTAGGAGCATAGGAGGAGTCTATAGTTGAGAAACTAATTTTACGTGGGATCATGTGAATTACAAAGAGAAACAAAACTTGGATTTTGATTTTGCTGGTTTTGATTTTAAGGATTATCTTATTACCTGTGGTAGGAAAAATAGTCAAGATTTAGTCAACAATCCTTTACATACACTTGAATTAAATAGAGTGTATTTGGGGAAGTATGATTAAATTTGATCAATTAACCAATATTGAACCCTCTGAAGCTGAGGACGCAGACTTGAAGCAGTACAATTTTCCCTCCCATGTTGGTTTCTGGTAATGGGAAGGCAGAATTCCCATCTTAGTGACGCCACTAGTGTGACCTGTAGCTTTAAATGTAAGGGTTAACACTCTAATCTAATCCAATGTAATCCATTATTTTTTTTTCATAAACTGAAAGTTAACCCCAAGCCGAGGACAAAGTAGCTGTGGGGATTTCTCCTTCTCTCCTTGTTTGTTCCTATTTCAGAGTCCAATTTTATCTTGTCAAAGAGAAGAAGGACACTGCTTTGTGGAAGTGATTTACACGATGGTCTCCTACATGGGTCATGGGTTGATCTTCTAGAAGCACGTTCAGGAAAGTCTTTCTTTCATCAACTCACAGATGAGGAAGATGATTTTCTGACCTTGTCTGTTTGAACACTATGAGATACTCTCATGTCTGGCTGATAACCCCAAAACTATACCAAAAATGAGACTAAACCTTGTTTCCTTTGGTACTGTCCACCTGGTCGTCACGAGTCATGTGTTCACTACTACCTAGAAAAAGAAGTTGGAGCCTCACTTCTGCTCTGCCTTTCTTTCTTTCTTTCTTTCTTTCTTTCTTTCTTTCTTTCTTTCTTTCTTTCTTTCTTTCTTTCTTTCTTTCTTTCTTTCTTTCTTTCTTTCTTTTCTTTCTTTCTTTTTTCTTTCTTTCTTTCTTTCTGAGACAGTGTCTTACTTTATACTTCAGGCTGGCCCTGAGCTCACTGTGTAGCCCAGGCAAGCCTCAAACTCAGCAGTCGTCCTGCCTCTGCCTCCTAAGTGCTGGGATTACAGGCATGAGCCACCATACCTGGCTACTCTGCCTTTCGTTGACCTTTCTCTCCACTCTGGCAGATGTCTCCAACTCCCTGCATTCCCATCTCCACCTGGCTTCACATGGTCACATGCTCATAAGCCAAGGCTCCACTGGGAAATTAGATGATTAGAAATGATGTTAAATGTCTTAGTCTCTGGTTGGTGGGTTGGTAGGGGTTTGCACTGGGTGGAAGGATTTCGCTGCTGCTTTAGGGGTGTCAAATGAGTGTATCTGGTGGCTTTTCTGAATCTGACAAACTTATGAATCATTTTGAAGAATGTAAATTTTATAATGAATTCATTGTAAGATACCATTAGCCCACACCTAAACTTTTTGTTACTTGACAGGATAGCCAAACTATCCTCATATTTCTCCCTAAAAGAGGAAGCAGTCATTCTAAGCAGTCATTGGGACATTTTACAAAATAAATTTGGGACATTTTCTCTTCTAAGCAGTCATTGATGGACAGCAGATATGATTAGTATTTCAGAAAACAAGGAGCTGAAATAAGGCTGAACAAATTTTTAAAGGAAGAAAAAATTTCTCCATTTAATTTTTTAAAAATTGATTTGAAGATACTATGTTGAACATTACAATTAAACCTTTATAAAAGGCCTAAATAAAACTGCAGAGTTCTGTCTTTTCTTTCTTAAAATGGTATATTCTCTTTTTAAATATGTTATTTTTTGTTAAAGTGATTATTTATTTTGAATATAATATTATTTAATGTTTAAGCATAAGCATTTAGGTTATTTAAAAATATTTGGTAAGAAAATTGAAACTGCTATACAGATTCAATGCAATTCCAATTGAAATTCCAATGGTATACTTCACAGAGCTAGAGAAAATAATACAAAAATTCATCTGGAAACACAAGAAACCTAGAATAGCAAAAGCAATTCTAAGCAACCACAACATGGCAGGGGGTATTACAATCCCCAATTTAAAACTCTACTATAAAGCCGCTGTGATAAAAACTGCATGGTACTGGCAAAGTAACAGACCCAAGGACCAGTGGAATAGATTAGAAGACCCAGAAACAACTCCAGACACACTAAGCCACCTTATCTTTGACAAAGGAGCCAAACATCCCCAATGGAAGAAAGACAGCCTCTTTAACAAATATTGCTGGAAAAACTGAGATTTAACCTGCCAAAAGCTAAAGCTAGACCTATCTCTTTCACCATGCACAAAACTAAACTCACAATGGATATGAGACTTAAACATTAAAACAGAAACAATAAGCCTGCTGGAACACAGGCTAGGTAGAACTCTTGGAGACAGTGGCTTAGGCAGAGACTTTATGAATAAAACCTCTCTAGCACAAGAACTAGCAGAAAGAATCAACAAATGGGATCTCATCCTACTGAAAAGCTTCTGCACAGCAAAAGAAGTCGCTGGCACTGCTAAAAGACAGCCAACAACATGGGAAAAAAATCTTTACTAGCTGTTTATCAGACAAAGGGCTATTATCTACAATATATAAAGAACTCAAACAGATCAGCCTCCCCAAGTTAAAGACCCAGTTAAAAAATGGGCATCTGAAATGAACAGACACTTCTCAGAGGCAGAAGTCAAAGCAGTCAAGAAGCATGTGAAGAAATGTTCAACATCACTGGTCGTTCGAGAGATGCAAATGAAAACAACACTGAGATTTCATCTCACTCCACAAAGAATGGCCGAAATCACAAAATCAACCATCAATAAATGCTGGCATGGCTGTGTGGAGAAAGGAACCTTTCTCCTCTGTTGGTGGGATTGCAGACTTGTGCAACCATTGTGGAGATCCGTGTGGAGATTTCTCAGAAAACTAGGACTAGGGGTCCCATTTGACCCTGCTATCCCCCTGCTAGGAATATACCCAAAAGAATTTTTAAAAATCACATTGGAAAGACAGATGTACACCCTTGTTCATAGCAGCTCAGTTTGTGATAGCTCAGTCTTGGAAACAATCCAAATGTCCATCAACTGGAGAGTGGATAAAGAATATTTTTTAATATAAAATGGAATATTACTCCCATAAAGAATGACAAGATCGAGCTATTTAGGTGCAAATGAAGACACCTGGAGGATATACTAATAAGTGAAATCAGTAGATCACAGGCAAATTCCAGATCTTCTCTTTGACATGAACACTTGTAGATGCAAATGAGCTCTAGAAAGTATGACAGCTTTTATAGAGTGGGAAATTTCCATGGGAAATATGGTGTGGGAATGTAATGAGGGGAAGGAATAAATATGATACAGAAAGAAAATAAAAGAGTATGTATAAAGGGGGTGCGGAGGTGTGGGTGGGTAGGGACATGGGTAAAAATGAGAATTAACTTGTGTCATATACTGGTACAAATTCCCCAATGTTATACGTGATTGTGAGATGTATATAAATTGTACCAATAAGGAATTCAATTAAAAAAAAGAATATTGAAACTGCAATGACCTCTGGGATTCAAACTTTGAAAAACAAATAATCTATAAGATGGTTATTTAAAATTTCTCTATTGAGTTCAAAATAGCAAACCTTATTGCAGTGCTTAATGATAAAATAACCAATTTCTTGGAAGATCTGAGTAGTTGCATTTTCTTTTTTTCTTTTTCCATCTTTTCATTTGGAATCAAGATCAAGTTGAACTTCAGTTTCCATGAGTTAACATGTATGTATTCTCACATAAAATATTTAGGGATTTCTTGTTAATAAATTTAACAAAATTGTTTCCAGTTGGGAGAAGGTCTACATCACGGTGGAAAAGATTGTGAAACTGATTTTCAAATTATCATGATCTATTGCACAAAGAAAAAAATCTATAAAGAAAATCAAGCACATGTTGAGTCCTTTCTGTATCACCTAGTTTAACCCCCTCACTTATCCATCTGAAGCACCACAAAAAATTTAGACATCCTGTGGACAGTGATGGAACCAGATTGGGGCTGATGTCAAGGTCTGTATGTCTCTTAGATGGTACTCTTGCGTCTGGACAGCAGCGGGCTCTGGAAGCACCTGTGTTTTGGGCTCCTTGTCGAAAGAACACCAGAACCTCCCTGGGAAGGTGCAGGTCAGGGATTCTCTCTGGGTAATTATTTCATGGTAGGGTCTACTATGTCTCTGTCAGGTTATGTCCTTATAATCTTTTAAAATAATTTTAAGTCAAGTCATTGTAAGAGAATCGAGAACAAAACCCTCCAGAAGTTAAAACAGGAGCAGAAGGGAAGATGCGGCTCAGTGTTGGCAGCATCTGCAGTGCCGATTGGGCGATTCCATTTGGGGGTGCTTTGGTAAATCTTCACCTAATATGTATTATGAGTTTTTGGTCTAGTGTTTCTGCATTTTTTTCTGTTCTTGATACATTTTATTGGTACATTATATATACACATCACAATCACACTCCACATTGAGAATTTGTACCAGTATATGAAACAACTTAATTCTCATTTTTCCCCCTCCCCTACCCACCCTATCACCCCCGCCCCTATACACACAAGCTTTGTTTCCTTTTTTTGACCATCAATTTTTTTCTTTCCTCATTATTTACCCCTAAACCCCATTTCCCTTTGAATATTTACTATTTCACAATATTTATGCATTTTTAAAAGGAGCACATTGTGTAGGCTTCGCCTCACCTCTTTGTAAGTGTGGAAGCCATAACAGAGCACTACTTTTAAATTATTATACTGCTCTGAGTGTCTTCTTCCATTCTCTTGTTGGCTTCATGACCTGGGGGTTCCGTACTTTGCTGCTTCTGAGACAAAATACATTTAAAGACCCATGATATGACTGCCTGCATTTTCCAAGTAGAAATTGCTTCCTTATAAGATATCTTGCCCTTGGAAAATACATGAGCTATTTTTTAAAAACTCAAGCTAGTTTGTAAAATGACTTCTCACCTACACATTTGAAAATATTTATATGTATTTTCTGATGACTGTTAATGCAGTCATAGATGTTAGACATGGGGAATAAACATTGCTGGAGTGCTAAATGAAATCAGCATTTAGTAGGATAATTCCCACGTAGTGAGACTCACCTGTAGGAATGTACCAAGATCGACTTGAGACCGAAAGCTGATCCTTCAGTTCTCTAACTCATCTCCCTAGTCTTCAAAAATTTCCAGTGTATCCGAAACACTTCCTCTGAAATTCTGGAAACTACATTCCCTTATCTTACATTCCCAATTCAAGTTTGTGCAACTGGATTCATCCTCTCTGCAGAAGTGGCTCTGAGTCCAATTTAAACCCTTTTAAATCTTACCACCCATCACTTGGAGGTCCCAGGACGCTCCCCCTCAATTGCATCCTTTCTTTGCTTCCTCTCTGACTCTTTCAGTATGTGTATGTCAACATGCTTCCAAAACAACCACTTGATCCAGTCAGTTCAATGAGAACAGGGAACCAGTTGCTAGGTTCCCCGTAGACAAAACATCCCGCTGAAGAAGGACTGAAGTTTCACTTAGCCGCCGTTTGTTTTGGTATTTTTTAGACACAGTGTTTGTCTCCCTCTTCTCTGTCCCTAATGAGTCAGCTCTAATCGCTTCTGTATTATCCTCTCTGGCATTCTCCAAGCTCTTCGCTTCCACTCTGGACGGTATAAACCACTCTATTTATAATCACATTCTTCAACTGATGTATATGATAGGTGTTCTAAATGGTTCAGCATGAAGTATATGGGCTATTTATCTTGATATTCGAAGTCTGTACTCAAATAACTTGAGTTAAAGTTTGCAATGGAATAAGACTCAAGGCCATGTGTACCAGGCTTTTTATTTTTAATATCTGAGCCAGACTTTTACTATTTTTAGAAAATGCATGAGTGATAGTAGAGAGAAAAGAAAGTCAGTTATCAAACATCCAGGTGTGAGCTTCTTGATTCTCTAAGATCTCACTGAATTTCTCATTTCGCTTAGAAGTCACAGCACAACCCTGGGATGTCCAAGTGACAAAACTCAGTGCAGATTAAACATACTTTTCACTTTTTAGTACAGATGAACAGGAGAACTTGGCTAAAGAAAAGTGTCCAATTTCTCAGTTTCTCATACCAGAGAAAATATGCAATATTTACAGATCTGTGACCTATTTATTTCACTTATGAGTATTTCCTGAAGGTACATCCATTTGAATATAAATGACTCAAACTTATCATTCTTTATGGCTGAGAAACTGAAGATGTAAATGAGCTCTAGAATATATGGTAGATATTGTGAAATAGAGAATATTAAAAGGGAAATAGGGTGTAGGAGTAAGTAACAAGGGGAAGAAAAAATATGATGGTAATAAAAAAGGGGGGAAAAAGCTCATGTATATAGGGGTGGGGGTTATAGGGTGGGTGGGGGAATGGGAAAAATGAGAATAAAACTGTCATATGCTGGTACAAATTCTCAATACTGTGTGTGATCATGATGTGTATATATAATGTACCAATAAAGATTCAAATTTTTTAAAAAAGTGTCCAAGTACTCAGACTAGATTCACGTTAAATCTTGAAGCGACTTTTAGCACTCTAGGAGATCACAGTGTTTTCCTGCTCAGGTCAGCTCTCTAGCCCTTTCGGCTCCAGCTTTCACCAAAGGTGTCCCTGTAGCACCCATTGGGGGCCTTGCTGAGCAGCGCCCAGAGGACCTGCGCAGTGTGGCAAAAGCGCCAGCTCATCACCACCCGCCTCTGCGAAGCCCGTAGCTGCCCCTAGTCGTCAGCCCTGTGCTGCTCGGAACCAGAGACCGTGTCGGCGTCCAGCCCAGCTCCCCTGGCCCGGCCCCCTTCCTTCTCCCCAAAGCTCTACTCTGCGATCAGTCGCCCTCCTTTACCAGCCCACACGCATCTCAGCTTCAGCCATCTTTCAAAAACAGAAACAAAGTCCATCTCTTGACCTCACATTCTCTAGCACTGACCTCGTTTTCTTTCCTCCTTAACCACAAAACTGCTCAAAAGGGGACCCTGTTCTCACTCCACTTTTGTACCTTCCATCTCTCTTCAACTCATCCCAAGGCTTTGTTGTTGGTATTTAATTGTTGTTATTCCTTCTTGGCTTATATTGACAAATATTATTTGAAGCAAAAACAAGTTGGTCAGAGTTTTTGGCTAGGAAATTAGCAGTTTTAATTGTATTTGAAATATTTCTTTCAAAGTATGGCAAGCCTGGATACGGTCGTGCTCATGGATAGTCTTGTTACTTGGGAGACTGAGGCAGGAGGAGCACAGTGAATCTGAGGCCAGCCTAGCTAACTAGTGAGCCAGCTAGAACTACACAGTAAGAACCTGTCTCAAAGAAACAGTCAATCAATTAATGTAGCATAGCACGAGATTTTTTCCTAAAGTAGATGTTTTTAAATTTTTTCACTTAAATCTTTTAAGAATGCTGGTTCTTCAAATGGAAGTATCTTTGAGTCCACAGTCTATCTCTTGCCATTATAAAACTATAAAAAATAACTCAAAAGATGTTTCCTCTAGAGATGGATTTCTTATTTTATTGTTGTTTTGTGGTACTGGGGAATCAATCTAGGGTTTTCACAGTGAGACACATCCCCAGCCTTTTATAATTTCTTTTTTTTATTTTGAGACAGGTTTTCAAGTCATTCACCTGCCCAGGCTGGGCTTGAATTTGAGAGCTTCCTGCATTGGCCTCCTGCATGCTGGAATTACAGATCTGTGTATCACTCCTAGCTGTTGTCATTTTCTTTCACTTCCTTAAAGAACCTGAAGAGGAGCCATCTTTCTAAAACACCTACCTCTGTGAGCTTCTACCCCTGCTTCCCTTCCCTAGTGTCTTTCCTCAGACACCTCTTTTCTCCTCCCCTCTGTCCTGGGGACCTGTGCTTTGGGGGGTCAGGGACCGGGGGCTGTGTCACCTGCCTTTGCTGATGGTGCTATCTCATTCTTTCTCATGTCTTCAAATTTTAACCAGACATTGATCCCAAATGTCTGTGTAACATCTAGGTCTCTTCTTTGAACCTAGCACCTGCTGTTCGCTCGCTTGTCTTCAGCTTCCCTCTAGAGCAACAGCAGACATCTCCAACCACACATGACCACGGTAGAAGTAACTGACTTCTCCTGCAAATGCTTTCTTTCTCCAGGTTTCCTCTTCCTGGTAAGTTAGAAAACCAGTCTGTGTACATAGAAGGCACCATCCTGGCTACTCTCCTGTGTCTCTATTTTCCAACCTTCACTTCAATTCAGTCACTGCTACCTTGAAAATAGATCCTGAAAGGTGACCCCAGATCTAACCCTTCCACTGCAGGGAACCAGACTCAATCTGCCATTATCTCTCGCAGAAGTGTGTTCAGAGGTGTCACGTTTATCATTGGGTCAGGAAATTAGCTGATGTGTGAGAGTCAGGGTTATTTTTTAAACATTTAAAACAAAAAGTAACGATGCAGGTTTGTAAGATGCAATACAATTAATAATACAAAATACAATTGTACGGGTCTGTTATTCACAGTGGATAAAGATAGCTAAGTGGCAGCTGTGAGGCACAGGATTTCTGCAAATGTCACATCGTGACCATTTCTTCACATTGTATAACTACCGTTGTCAGCTGAAAAAACAGGTTTCACTGAAATAGAAAAATATTAGACCAATACTTTATGATGTATATTTTTTTAGTTTAAAAGTGAATAGTCTTTAGAACATAATCACAGTTCAAAGCAAGATCAGTCTGGACATTAGACTGTGTCTTCTTACCAAAAAATGGAAAAAGGATAGAATTAAAAGTTCTCCCAGAATGGTTCTGCTGAGCCTCACTTTCTTATTCTAACTTTCCAACTAGCACCGCAGTGATTTAAACACAAGATCAAATAAGTGACGCGTTATGAAATCATAGTAGCCTAAGGCCAACGAGCTGCCGGAAGAGTTGAGCTCTGGTAAACACCAGTGTTTGCCTCAGTCTGGTGATACCTGGATTCTGTGCTAACGCAGGTGACCTCCCATTCCCACGCCCCAGACAGGGACAGGGATGGGGCTGACACCTCCAGCCACTGAGAGAAAAATGAGTGTCTTTTATCATTTAATGAAGGAAAGTGTACTGTGTGGACATCAAGAACATGGTAAAGCTGTCCTGAGGGCGGATGGTGAACAGGCTCATAAACAAGCACTGAGAGCACTCCTTAGAAATTCACCCCACAGCTATCTCTCATGCAGTGAAGGAAACAGTATTCACTTAGGGCAGAAAGGACAAGACACTGGGTTGTGAAGCAGGAGTAGCCTATCAGTCACATGCCATGAGGAAGTTTTCACTAGGTTTATAATGAAAGGAACAATCAGAACTCTGCCATGTAGCTTTTGAGGCAGTGTTTCATTATTTTGTTCTTAAATAAATAGCACAGTAAAGTATTTTTTCCTGATTTTATAGTTTGGATTTGATTCCACTTAATAATTCATTACATCCCAACTTGTGTTTCTTCCAAATATTGGACCAATTTTTTTCTACCTCACCATTTCTGTTATTATACAGAAATTGCAAATTTCATGAAGCCAACAAGAAAATGCAAATTATACAGAACCACATGAGGACTGCACCATGACTACTTCAGTATTTATTTCTGACCTTGTTTGTGTATTAAAAGATGTGTTCTCTCTCTCTCTTTCACACACACACACACACACACACACACACACACACAGTCATACAAGTCCCTGATTAGTAGCAGCATAGTAGACAATTATTAGATTCAATCTGGATCACCAATGTAATTTCATTATCATTTCAATATCTGGACTGCATCTGTTCCTTAGAATTTGAACTTTAGCATAAGGCAGCAGGAAAGTTATACCTGGAATTTATCTGCCCCTCTTTGACTGGGTTAAGACACTGAAACTCTCTGCCAATGTAATTGAGATTACCAAGCCAGTAAGTGAGTGGATCCCTTGGGCTCTGCAGGGTTTTTGCTTCCTAGTGTACCTGGAAATTCAGTTCAGATTATCTAAAGTCTTGAGAGTACTAAATCTCTTACCAGGTATTTGGGTGCTAACTATGCAGGGAGATGCTCCTCGAAGAGACTGGCTCTGGGGCCGAGGAGGTGTCTGGGTGTTGGCTCCTGGGAACCACACTGTGGTAGTTCCCTCGCACGCTGGTGTGTTCTGAACTGGCCCCAGCAGCAACTACCTCTGAAAGTGGTGCCTCTGTGAGGAGTAGAGGGAATTCTCTCTGGAGGAGAGGTCAGTTACAGTGCAGGACACACTATTAACAATAAATAAACATGATTCCATTCCGGGATAAATTCTGCTACTACGCACTAAACATTATGAAAATATCTTTCTTATAAACTTCGTGTCATGCTTGTTTTACAGAAAGCAGCTTTCCTGCTGTCTAAAGCTCAGCTTCCAAGAAGGTGAGACCTTTAATTCGTGCCTCAAACAAATAAACAGTGAAGTGTTATGTGAGAGTTTGTGGCTGAGCACCTCTGTCAGTGGATGGTGAAATGTGCTTTAATAAAATGAGTTGTTTAATTGAAAAGTGCTTTTACTGGATAATTTGTGAGGGTTCTCATGATCTGCTTTTGAGAAAGTAAGGGACAAAGCCATCTCAGATTCCATCTCCCCCTGTGTGGCAGTATTGGAATTTTCATTTTGTATTATAAAGCTTATTAAAAATGATCAAAGGCTGTTTAACCAAAAGATTGTCCTCATTTCTCTTGAATACGAAACTTCTGAATATAGAATGTTTGCCTTTTAACTGCAAAAGTGAGCAGTGAGAAATAACAGTGTCTGTGAAAAGAAAAATCTGAACAATAGTGAAACCACATTTAAATCTTTTGAAAGTTTTGCTCATTGTATGTATAATAATGTTTCAGATATTTGCAATAATTGCTCTAAATAAGAGCTCAGTTATATACTATGATGATGATAGGTTGGAATTTTTGAAACATTTAGTTAAATGTTTAGCTGCACAGTTAAATTCCGTGAGTAAACTGGAAAATCAGTAAGAACACTTCAAGTTCTTAATCAGACTTATGGATAGTTACAAGCTTTAACTTTCTATAATTAATGGTGAGTTAGAAGCAGGGAATATTTGTGTCGGTTTCACTGTCTTACCTTAGAGAAGTTGAGGCTAGTAAAGCTTTTGTAATTCTAAAATGTCCTAACGTATAACTGAACCAAATTTATGTGCCACATTTGACAGTCATAATCTTCCCATGAGGTTTCCCAGGTTGCTTGTTGAGCAAGATCCCTTTTAGCTTAATCCATTCTTCACCCCCCACCACTTCTATCGCCTGCTCCTTTCCACCCCCACAGCTTTCGTCCAAACACATGTGAACAGCTCCTGGAAATGGCTGCTACAAAACACAACCTGCTAGCATTGGCAGGTAGCACTGGTATAAGCCAAGATAGCCAAATTTGACAGGTAGGGAGAATATATAATGTGGTATGCATAATGAACATGAAATGTAGAATGCTAACATTTAACCCAGAGGTCCTTTTCTCTCTGATTGCACATTATGCATATGTAATATGTCAACAAAACTGAGTGTAAGAGTGGAGGACTAGAGAGAGGTGGCTACTGTCCTTGAAGCTAGAAAGTTACGTTCTCGATTTTAGCACCATCCTTTGCTTCAAGTTGTGTCTCCTGTTCAGCATCATATTCCTCTGTGTCAGTGTTCTAACAATTATTCACATATTTTTTAACCACAGCAGCTGTGAAAAGATCACTGATTTCTGGACTTCTTGCTATGTTTCTTTCTTTTTGTCAAGGGTTTCTTAGTTTCCTTCATTTTAGGGAAGGGGAAAGTGACAGATTGGGAGTGAATTGATTGTGCTCTCAGGGCTTCCAGCACCGGCTTGTTCTCCCGGTGCTGATTTACCCACCCCCACTCTCCTCCCCTGCTCGGCTCTATTCCCAGACCTTACCCCTACCCACTTCATCAGATTTGGCATGTTGTACATTTCTCCTCATATCCCTTTATTTTCTTTTAGTGATATTACTCTACTAGTATAATTGCAAGAATGAAAATAAATTGCTACCATATATTCCTATTTTATTGAGCCTTATTAATTTAACTCCTGTTGTCCTAATGCAAGTAATAGACTGAGAAAAAAATGTATGGGATAATTTGGGGACTGTGTACAACAAATACTGACAAAAGATATAATTGTAAAAGAGCATGTGTTATATTTCACAAAATATAACAACACTGCCACAGTTACTTGAATTATCTGGCTTCTTTTCATTTAATGCTTAAAAATGCTTTTGTCAGGTGCTGTATTAGTACTTCCCCATTGCAGAACCAGAATGTCTGACATCCCAATTGAAAGAAGAAAGGTTTATTTTGGCTTACAGATCTGGAGGGTTTAGTTCATGCATGGCTGGATCCACGGCGGCAGAAGGGTGAGATAGAACAGCGCTTCTCAGGCTATGGCATCCAGAAAAAGAGAGAGGGAGAGAGAGAGAGAGAGAGAGAGAGAGAGAGAGAGAGAGAGAGAGAGAGAGAGAGAGAAGGGGGATGAGTTGGGGAAAAGAACACATCTTCTAAGCCGTGTTCCTAAAGACCGTGTTCCTAGAGAAATTTCATGCAAGGGGTCAGCATGGAACTTTCTCAGTGGTAAGAGCATTTAGCATCTTGATTGGTTAAACAGATATAAGTATGTGGGAAAAACTTGTTGAATTACACATATCAAGTTTCTGTCTGCCACTCTAAATTTTACCCTAAAAAAATGTGAGAAAATTATTTGGAAACTTTAATATTAATTTCTTTTCAAAAGTCAGTATTTTCTTCTACCATGCTACATTTTTAAACTGATTTAGCCATTTTAACACATTGGAAAAATTTCTGGCCCTTGCTTGGATTTGAAATGGCAGTTTTATTAGGCATAGCATTTTCTCACTATTTTGCTTAGAACAGAGAATTACTGTAACTGTTATGTAATAGGTATTCAAAGTACAGCTCTTTGCTTTTTCTAAGCTATTTTCTACCTCTCATTGTTTTGAACAATTGAGATAGACAGATAGATATAGATATATAGATAGATAGAGATATAATTACATTTATATATAAATATACCTCCTCTGTTATCTTGGCCATGCACTTAATTCATTGTATCACCTCTACTCCTATCCATAAAATGTGTTCCATAAATTAGACAACCAAATGCTCAGTTCTGAACACATTTGTTGGAGTCCTAAAGCAAGTGCTAGACCTCTTAGGTAAGCAACTTGATATTTGCCCCAGGATATTATGTAGTGAACTAAGTCTCTACTGAGCTCTTCAGAATGAACATCTAGGAAAATTACATTCTGAATTGTTCTTAGGAAACAATAGACTAGAGGACCACAGAAGAAGTGAAGTAGAGAGAACATTGTTCTAACACTATTTTGGGAGAAGATGACAGGAGCAATACTGTGACAGTGACAATGATGTTATATGGTTGGTTCAATAATGCTGACTCTGAGCCTGACTGTGATGAGCTTTTTAAAGTGTTCTTGCATTAATCTTCTGCTCAACCAACAGCAGTAGTTACTGTTATCCTTACTGCAAAGAATAAGAAGCTAAATCCTTTAGGTTAATCAATTAGGCATGTTCTTCTGTAGTGCTTGTAGGAGAATTGCAATTAGAGTGTAAATTCTCCAAAGAACCCTCCGGAATAATGAACCAATTATCACAGAAATTGCAGTCACCTGAGAAGTTGTTCTCATGTCATTCCACTTGCTGCCTTTTGCTGACTTTCTGTGATTAAATGAAAACAAACAGCACAGCACCTGCAAAGGGAGAGCTTGGGGTGAGTTTTTATGCATAAAGGGGAAGTACTGGGTCTACAGAAAGTGATAAGGAAAATATATTTGATAAAACCAATGCTTTTGAAGGAATGTGCACCATCATTTTCTAAACATTAAAGAAAATTCTGCTTCGTAGAAACTGCATGTTCATCAATGTGTTTGGTACAATGAGAGAAACAGTGACAGCTTCAAAATGGTTTCATTGTAGCTCTTTATTATCATGCCAGGAGAGAAATCTGGTTAATATTTAAAAATAATTAAGTTTTCTGCAATGTAATAATTTGTATTGATATCATATAGATCATAGTTTTTCAGAAATGTCAGAAAGGGGAAGAGTTTTTGGACATGGGGTCTGCAGAAGGCTGGACTATGAAGAATAAAGTACTAATATAAGAAGAACAAGATAATGGTTATTAAATAGATATATAGAAGGGAGACAAAGAAGGATAGCAGAAAACAATGTATGAGATAATGTACCTGTTTTCTTAGACACTTTATGAGTCACCACTGAGTAGCAGTAATAGAAAACTTTCCTTTTCTTACACTCTGGGAATGTGATTGTTGCTTTAAATTTGCTCAGGGGAATTAGCATGTGTTTGTAAAGCTTATTAGAGGTGCACGTGTGGGGGAAAACAAAATGAAACACTGTGTTGACAAGAGCTGTCTGTAAATGTCTAGGGTTGGATTGTCTCCATGGCTCTTGGCTTCATGCTTTTGGCATATACAACTCAGGTCAGAAAATGTTAGTGGAAGGTTTAAGTAATCATTTCTAATAGGAAAACTACAAATATATTTCATTAAATAAAATGGGAGGCATTTTGTGTGTAAAATGTGGGTAGCTTCCTACTTAGCAACTTGCCTGACATATTTAGAAGATCAGTCTTTTCATATTCAAAATGTTTAGATTTTCATTTAAGTATTGTGTGGAACAGAAGGAAAGAAGGAAAATAACAATCACTGCCACACTGCTTTTCAAACATAATGTCAGTTAACATTTTCTTGAACTTGTAACCAGTTTTTTAGCCTGAAGAGAAATTTGGAGAGCCAAGATGAGCATATATTTATTTTGGGAAGCTATGTGTTTATCTGAGTAGAGTAACTATGTACAAGAAGAGGATAAAAACAATTTAAATGTTTCTTACAATCCTCCACTCTGGGATCTGGGTAGATGTCTATGCCTCTGTACACAGAAAAACTTTGGGAGAATTCATGTCAAAATATAAACAATGATTCGTCATAGAGAGAAGGAGTTTGGGGTAAAGAGAAGAAACCCACACATACATACAGCCTCTCATACTGGGAAGAGTACATACGACCTTTAAAAACAAAGAAATGTTAAAAGCTAGTGGTTAACTCTGTATTTTAAATTATTGATTTAACAAGTTAAAATGAGAAAACAAACTAATAACTAAATATTTTATGCTCTCTAAACATATAAAACTTTTTATGTGACAGTATCTTAACTAAGATGTAGTGACAGTACATAAAAAAATAGTCTTAAAAAGTACTGATACTCATCTCCACATTGTCTGTGCTGAAGAATTGGCCTCTGTCAACAAAGGCAAGGTTATTGCTAAACATCTGAGTTGAAATTGAGGGTAGTACTAGGAATTTTTGATTTTTTGATTTGATTAAAAACTAAAGCTTGAAAAATCTACCAGATGTATAACCATACAAACTTAATTCTTCCAGATGAATGCTATAGATTATAATTCATTGTTGTTGAATGTTTTCTTTTAAAGTAGAGATAATGAGGATAAATCCTTGCTAATTAGAGGTGGTTTTGTCACTCAAATGACACTGGCAGTGTCTGATGTCAACTGTGACATTCATATGTGGGAAAGGGGCGGATCCATCCTAGTGGATAAATGTCAGCTGCTAAACATCTTATAATGTGCAGCACAGCCTGTCCCACCACAGAATTACCTGCTCATGCAGGATTATTTCCACATAGCTGTCCTCCCAGTTGAACTACGGTCTATTATCTTCATTTTTCAATGTTATTGTGTGCTTTCTTTTTGTTTTAATCTAGTTGTAGTTGTAGTTTGTTTGTTTGCTTGTTTGAGACTGGGTCTCACTTTGTAGTTCAGGCTGGCCCTGAGCTCACTAGGTAGCCCAGGCAAGCCTTGAACTCAGCAATCCTCCTGTCTCTGCCTCCTGAGTGCTGGGATTATAGGCATGAGTCACCATGCCCCACACTGTGTTATGTGGTATTGATTGCTGGTGGGCGTGAGTCACTATGCCCAGCATTATATGTGGTTACTGGGGATCAAACTCAGGTCCTTCCACTTGCGAGGCAGGTGCTGGAACCACTGAGCTAAATCTCCAGCCCAGTTGTAGTTATTTTTAAAACTTCCAGTGTGTTTTTAAAAAATCATAGCACTTGACATGTGGTGAGGAGTGTGACAAATGGGAACTCGTTATAATTGTGACTGTAAATTGACACAGCCTTTTGGACCTGGATAGAGAGCTTTAAAATATATAGGACTTTGACTCAGATTCACCCAGTTTTTAGAATTAAAACTTCGTCACATCATTGAATCAGCTGAGCATCTCTTTTCAGTGTGAACTGGTCTTTGTCTGAATTCAGGCATCTTGGGAAATCTTTTGATAGATTTTATAGATGACTTCATTGCTCACTAAATCTCTCTCTCTCTCATTGGCATATCTCCTGACATCTTAAAAATGGTGGTAAAACCATGTACTAGACTAAAAGCAAAGTGGATTAGAGACCTAAATATTAAAACAGAAACTCTAAACATGCTGCAAAACATGTTAGGTAAAACTCTTGGAGACACTGGCTTAGGGAAAGACTTTATGAACAAAGCCTCTATAGCACCAGAACTAGCAGAAGAAATCAACAGATAGGATCTTATCTTATTAAAAAACTTCTGCACAGCAAAACAAAACAAAACAAAACAAAACAAAACACCAGCAGAGCAAAAAGGCACCAACAATATGGGAAAAAATCTTTACAAGTAGTTCCTCAGACAAAGGGCTACTGTATAGAATATACAAAGAGGTTAAAAAATCAGTGCCCCCAAATTTAAAGACCAAATTCAAAAATGGGCATCTGAAATGAACACTTTTCAGAGGAAGATGTAAAAGCAGCTAAGAAGTATATGAAGAAGTGTTCAATGTCACTGGCCATTTGAGAGATGCAGATGAAAACAAGACTAAGATTTCATCTCACTCCACAAAGAATGGCTACTATCTTGAAATTAGCCCCAACAAATGCTGGCAAGGTTGTGGAGAAAAAGGGACCCTTCTCCACTGTTGGTGGGAATGTAGACTAGTACAATCATTATGGAGATCAGTGTGGAGATTCCTAAAAAAAGTAGGATTAGAGGTTCCATTTGACCCTGCTATTCCCCTGCTTGGGATATACACAAAAGAATTACAAGATTCATATCACAGTGACATAAGTGCACCCATGTTCATAGCAGCTCAATTTGTGAATAGCTAAATGTTGGAAACAACCCAAATGGCCATCAACTCCAAACTGAATAAAGATGTGGTTTTTAAAAAAAAATAAAATGGAGTATTACTCTCTCATAAAGAATGATGAGACTGAGTCATTTATACTTAAATGGACATACCTTCAAGACATACTCATAAATGAAATAAATAGGTCACAGATGTGCAAATATTATATATTTTCTCTGGTATGAGAAACTGAAGTTGTAAATGTGTTCTAGAATGAATGGTTGATATTGTGAAACAGTAAATATTCAAAGGGAAATGTGGTTTAGGGGTAAATAATGAGGAAAGAAAAAAATTGATGGTAAAAAAAGGAAACAAAGCTTGTGTATATAGGGAAGGGCAGTGGTTGGGTGGGTGGGGGAAGGGGAAAAATGAGAATTAAGTTGTGTCATATACCAGTTCAAATTCTCAATGTGAAGTGTAATTGTGATGTGTATATGTAATGCACCAATTAAAATGTACCAATAAAAAATGGTAAAACTTATTTGTTAAAAATCTTGTCCAAAGTCCTTATAATAACTTATTAATTGTGATGACAAAAATTTCTTTTTCATCCCTTATAATTATTCTGTGGCTTACTATATTAAGTCTCTTGTTATCTTATGTTGGATCTACTTTTATATTTCTATGGAAATTTTCTCCTTTGTAAGTGCTCTGATTTTTTTTTTTTGAGACAGGGTCTTGCTTTGTAGTTCAGGCTGGCCCTGAGCTCACTATGTAGCCCAGGTAAGCCTCGAGCTCAGCAATCCTCCTGCCTCTGCCTCCCGAGTGCTGGGATTACAGGCGTGATCCACCACACCTGGCATTGTGGTATGTGGTATTGATTGCTGGTGGGCATGAGTCACCTCGCCCAGCATTGTATGTGGTTACTGGGATCGAACTCAGGGCCCTACACTTGCGAGGCAGTTGCTGGAACCATGAAGCTAAATCTCTGGCCCCAGTGCTCTGAATTTTTGATATTTATTCTTAGTTTCTTCTTACATCATGGTATCTATATGATCCTTTCTATAGATCTGCTATTTTCTAATTAGAAAGTTTTAAATTTTTCTTTAGTCATCTCTTCTCTTGGTTATTCTGGGTTTTCTGATAAACTCCTGAGTTTCCTCAAATGTGTGATTATAATTTTTGCCTCCTTATTTTTCAAAGATTGGGGTTTTCAAAGGTCATATATTTGTGAGCCATTTAAATTGGTGGGCATTGCCTTGGTTTGTTTAAGTGACGTGCTGGTATGTGAAGGGTTCCTACCTAAAAGAATACTTCAAATTATTTACAAGAAGAAAATATTATACGCATTTTATAAAGAGTAGGCAAGAGATGTTATCTTTAGTTTTCTCTCTGTTTTGGAAGTGACTCATAATAAAATCCAAGAAAAGCATGCTATCCTTAGCTCAAAATATCATTATCCAAGCTATTATGTTTAACCCTCTTTTGAAGCCAAATGACTAGCAAGTTGAATGAAAGTCCCATGTTTCTACAAGCTCACAGGTTTTCTGAGCTGCCCAGTGCTCAAAACACTCTGAGTTTTGTTTAACCTAGGAACCCACGTCAGTTGGCATTTTTTCTCCTTCCATTCAGTTTTCAGAAGAAGAGAATTTGTCTTTCATGGGAGAGGGGAACTTGAGAATGCTAGTATGTTGCAATGAATATTTCTTAGTAGTACAAGAGAAGGAAAGCTTGAAGGTAATGGAGTAATATATTGAATAGATTAAAAAAAGGAAGAATACGATATTACTGTTTAACTTCATGAGAAAATGGTTTGGTTTTGTGGTATAGGAAGAAGAAAAGACCCATGTGATGTAAGTTTTTCTGGTCATTATAAATTTATTCAAGTACTTCAGATTTTCTTGATAAGCAGAGGTGAACAGTGCATCATTGTTGGTTTCCACTGAAAATGGCAGGCACTTGTAAGGTCTTTGTTTCTGGTGCTCAGGTGGGAACTCAAGCTGCCTCCATGGGGGCATAAATACTAATGGGTTACAGCAATAATCAGTAGCTAAGTAAGTAAAGGGATTATGCATAAACTTCTCAAACATAGTTTGAGAAAATTGTTTGGTTTTATAATTTAGTTGTGTCCCAAAATAGCTATAGCGTAAGACATGTTTGAAATATAGGGATTGAGGGGGAAGCCCAACAGCAGTTACATTCCTGAACACCAAGGACTCTAATCTTTGGGTCAGAGCTTGGATCCAGTACCCTGGAGAGCTCCCAGGGAGGCTGAGTCTGAAGTCTAAAGTTCTACTGGGGTCTCCATTCTTTCCTCCAAGATGAGGAAGTTCTTTGCGAGTGTTCTATGGAGTTACCTAGACGTAGGTTATCATTTTCTTTTTACCTATATGTGTTTCCTTTTGCCATAAAATTTTAAAGACCAGATCTTCAGCACTGACCTTAGGCTGGATAGAGCAACTTCTTTCCAAACAACTTAGCACTTTTTCTGGGGAGACAATAATATATTCTTCACATCATAGAATGATTCATCTCTTGAGATTTTTCTTGTTTTTGAGTTAGGACTATAAAAATCAGCTTATGGAATATGCACTCAATCTCATTTCAAATTAAAGATATGTGAATTAAAGCCAGACTTACCTATGTTCATATTTTTGGGAGAAATATCAAATGATTGAGAAGGTTTTGGAAAACAGGTCCTCATACTCAGTAGAGGTAATGAATTTCAGTTACTAGAAGAAAATTTTGAAATGTGTGTGTATGTATATATACATTTTTAAGCCAGTTAACCTAGTTACAGTACTCCAGATTGTGTAATTGTTTAGAAAAACATACAAAGAAATACAGCTATGAAGAATTATTACAGATTTGTTTAATCTCAAAAATTTAAATTATCACCAAACAGATTACTGGTTAAAAACTAGAATACATTCAAAATAGATTTGATTGTTAATATATAGTATGTGCAAATAGATAGAGGTAGATATATTTAAGACATATAAAACTGATCCTAATGCATTTTAAAATGTAAAGTTTGAGACATTATCTGATATTCAAACTCATATGTATTTTTTAAAAAAATTGAATTCTTTACCGGTACATTTTATATACACATCACGATCACACTCAACACTGGAAGTTTGTACCAGTATATGGCATGAGTTAATTCTCATTTTCACCCATTTCCCTACCTACCCTACAGCCCCCAAGGCCCTATATACATATGCTTTCTTTTTTTAAGATCATATTTTTCTTTCCCCTCATTACTTTCCCCTACCACTTTCCCTTTGGATATTTTCTATTTTACAAAATCTATCATACATTTTAGAACTCATTTACATCTTCAGATTCTCATACCAGAGAAAAGATATGGTGCTATGAACATGGGTGCACATATGTTGCTACAATATGATTCTTTTAATTCTTTCATGTACATACCTAGCAGGGGAATAGCAGGGTCTAATGGGACCTCTAATTCTGGTTTTTTGTATCAACACTAATCAGAAAGTCACTAGGAATTTGAGAAATGCTATAGTTTTTATGCTAATTTTTAATCTACTGATCACTCATCTTCACCATTAAGAAGAGGTGAGTTCTGTAGATAATTTCTTCTTCCTTGGATCCTCCAGAAAAGGATATCATAGTGTAATATCACCATCTTGTTCCATTTTTGACAGCTTTATACAGAAAGCTATTTCTTTATATTTACAGAATTTGCTATGTTTAGGCAAATGTAACAAAATACCCACCTAGATAATTTTGACATTTCACTTACAGCTTTTTCTATTTTCTGATTACAGATTAATCATACTGTTCATTGCAGCTGTGTTAAATCTTGGAAGCAAAGGGAGGTGGTTGTTCCAGAGAGTTCTGATCTGATTCTTCATTGAGCCGTGGAAGCTTTCCTGTATTCCACTGTGTGGGGAGTGGGAAGGGCCTGTTACCTGGACCTGAGAAGGCATGGCCCACCCTAAAGTCCTGCGTGATGTCTTCCGTAGGCAGGGTGACAGGGCCTCTGCAGTCACTGTGAGCTTGTTCTCTTCCCAGTGCCACAGGGCTGAGGACGACAATGGGGACAAATATAGCCTATGTCCTTCAACCGAGTGCTGGAGGCCCGTCTCCTTCTGCCTGGAGATTGGCCTCCTACACACTCTTGAAAGCAAGAATATTCCCTTGAAGACCTCGCAGCTGGCTGGCAGAGGTGCTCCATGAGGATCATCAGCGAAGCCTGGTGCAGATACCGAGCAGTTGTCAAACGGCCTGACAGGAGACTGTTCAGTGGACAGGAGCCCACGTTCCAGGAAGGACAAGCCAGGCCGACTGCGCATCCACAGTGTCGGTGTCTGACTGGAAACAGGGCAAGGTGTTCGTGCCTCAGACAGAGGGTCTGGAAACTGAGGCAGTTCAACAAGGGGCCCAGCTGGGAGTTCGGAGCTGCCTGTGATTATTCCCAAGAGCTGGAGAAGCTTGCAGTTTACGCCTGATGGAGCTGGCAAATAGGAGCATGAGAACCCTTATCTGTGGCAGTCACTGTGTCAAACACAGTGAGTTTGCTCATTCTCCAGATCCACAGCCTTAAACTGGGAGGAGAGAGCTGCCAGGACAGGCCACAGCCATGGTAGGAGATGGAGCTATGCCCATTCCTCTCCAAAGTGTTTTAATGGCCAACATGAGGTATGATTGTAATGACTGGTCCATAGCCTTGACCAGCCCTTGAGGTTGACTCAGACCTTGGTCAATTAGTTTTGAGCATAAAACTGAGCAATGATACTGATTATTCATAATATTATTTTATCTGAATCAGATGCTTATTACCCCCAACAAACTAGTAAAAGAGCTCTTTTGTTGTAGGGTGGTGAATTTGAGAAATCATGACTAAATTGTATTTAATCACTTTGATTCCTATAGTATAAGTAAATTACTTATTTTTTTCCCCTTCACTATTCTCTAGCTTTTGAACTATGATGGCAACAAAAAATAGAATTCACATGAAACCCTTCAACATGAAAAAAGAAAATCTTAGGAAGATCTAAAATCTGAGTATCCTGGGACACTAGATTGGAATTGGAAACAGGCCT
This sequence comes from Thryonomys swinderianus, assembly GCA_004025085.1. Lineage (NCBI taxonomy): Eukaryota > Metazoa > Chordata > Mammalia > Rodentia > Thryonomyidae > Thryonomys > Thryonomys swinderianus. Next base: position 6,517 of record PVIC010000566.1, on the reverse strand, counting down.
TCATTTTGTCCTTTATTTTGTGCCAAATTTAAATAGGGCAAACAATGTTATAAACATAAATCAGACATGAATTATTAGTATCCAGATGCTTAAAAACATGGTTTGTCTGATTCAAGCTACACTGTAAATAAGAGGACTCTTTCTGTTGTGTGCTAGAATTTAATGATTGCTGGACCCTCACTTTTCGATCTGTAATCTGCAGTAATGAGTTCACACAATTGTCCACTCCCTTTACTGTCCCAGCTGTCATGCGATGTCTTGTTGGCGCTGGGGAGGAGAGTTTCAAAGAAGGCATGAAAAGTTCAGGATAAATAGTTTTAACTTGAGCTTTCTGGAAGTTGATGAAAAAAATTCAACTTGAATGGAAAATGTAAACATGAAATTTAAGTTTGCTTATTGTTATTGCTAGAGGGTGCTCTTATTATAATCTGGCTAAGTTTAAAATAACTATGAGAAGAAAGGAAGTAGGAGTATACTTTTGATCTCAACATAAGGATGGAAAAAAGAAGAAAAAAAATCTGTTCCTAAACTGCCCAAAATAGGCAAAATATCATTAGTCTTTTCTGAATGATAATCTTACTAAGCTTATTTATCTGATTTTTCTTTGCTAGTTGACTTTCAGATGCTATTTCTTGTTCCTATCTTATGTAATACTTCTGTTTGGACTCTAAATTACCCTGGGGCAGATTCCTCAATCTGTAACCTGCAGATGAGAACGTGGCCACCATCAGTGTGGCCATGTTACATGAAAACAGTTGATTTAACCACCCTAATAGGTAGCACTTTTATCTGATCTTCTACCAAAAATGTTTTCTTAGGAACAGCCATGATGTATGGTCATTGTGTAGTATACTGTGAGAACCTATGTTTTGGGATGTGTGGATTTTAAAGGGAACTTATCAGTTTTCTAGTGGGAAAAATTTTTCAGCCATATGATGAGGTTGAGATGCGATGTTGATTTTAGGGACCTTCCATCCAGCATAACACTATGAATGGTTTGCCAGGCTGAGTTTGATTAGATAATGCTTTCATGTACTAAACCTTAAACATGTTCTGAGAGGTATGGAAATGAATTGATACTTTCTCCATAATCAATAAGTTGATCATCTTTTGAGAGTGGCAAATACTGCAATGAAGATAATGGTGATGATGACAATAGTAGTGGAAGGGGAGAGGAGAGAGAAGGACAGAAGGACAGGGAGAAGGTATGGTAGGTCCCAACTATATGGCAACCCCCGAGTTAAATACTTCATCTGTAATTTCCCCCCTTTTCCTTTTAATACCCATGGAGATAAATTCCCTTATTCTCATTTTCTGAAGAAACTGTAGTTTCAAAAATTAAGTAACTTCCTTAGTCACAAGGTTGGCGGTCTGACTTCACAGCTCGGATATGAAGACCTAAATGCCAACAGCCTTGCCAAGTTTTGTTTCTGTCTCTAAATACTACTGTTGTTGTATCTGACATGTGTTAGTTGGTTTGTTTCAGAATCTTTCCGCAGTTTTAAAGGGATAATACTTGTGTCACATTCATTTCTACAGAGCATTGAGGAAATTGAATTAAAACAAGAAATTAAAAATGATGCACATTTTTTGAAGTTGTTCTATTTTTGCTTCAGTTTAACAAGGTCAAACCTGTTACTTTGTGCATCATCTTCCCCAGAAGCCTTTACTCAGTCACTGCGCTTCCTAGATTTCTATGAAGGCTGTAGCTTTGTCCCTACCATGTGCTAAAGTTCATTAAGCAAAAAACATGAGTCTTGGTGTTGAAAGCTATGTTGTGACAGCCAAACAGGCCCTTGAATCTCCTAGTTATGCCAGTGAATCCAGTCAGAAAAGTCATTTGAACAGTCACATATGTGACTGGTATTAGAAGACACCCACATGGAAGGAGTAGTATGGAGGATGATTGGACTTGCAAGGCTGTGTAGAGGAGTTTCTCTGTCAACTCCACCTGCAGTGTAGGCAAGGGGGCTGGTGCTATTGTACCGCCTGCTTTCTTTACGTGCTGTGTGGGATCTGATGAATTTCTCAGGATCCCTTCCAGCTGGGCTCTCATCACATTGATTTAATGGTCCTTAAGAGAAATCATAAAAGTGTTTTCTGGTTAGTGAGGCCCAGCTGTTTCTCATGGTATTGTGTAAGATGGCCAGCTCAGTTAGCTATAGATTAATGATATTAAAAATTCAGATTTTTTTTTTTGAGACAGGGTCTTGCTTTGTAGTTCAGGCTGGCCCTGAGCTCACTATTTAGCCCAAGCAAGCCTTGAACTTGGCAATCCTCCAGTCTCTGCCTCCCGAATGCTGGGATTATAGGCATGAGCCACCACGCCCGGCAAAAATTCAGATTTTTATACCAGAAAAGAACAAGTATGTGATTTGTTAAATACAGTTATTCTACTGAAGGGGGTTGAACCTAAATGGATTATCTGATTTGTTCCAAATAAGTTAACTAGAGCCCCTAATAAACACTGGGTCAAATCAGCATATCATTTTGTGTGTGTGTGTGTGTGTGTGTGTGTGTGTGTTTCAAAGGGGTGATGTTAAGGACATTGGCTGGAGAGAAAACTCTCCTTTCATTACCAGGCAACAGTGCAGAGCGCCATCAAAATTATTTGAGGATTATCAGTTCTCTGATGAGGTTAGGAACACTGTAAGTTGGTACAAAATGAGTACTTGTTTCAATTTACAGTGGCCTTCATGTTATCGGAATCTTTGGGTCTTCAGAGGCAGAAGGTGATTAGGCCTACCATCAGGCAACCTGTGAGGTGTTGTCAGTGTATGAAAAAAGCTGCCTTAAAGATGCTACTCCTGAATGCAGGACAGACATGAAGGACTTGGAGCTTTTGCATTTGAAGCAACAAAGCGGCCTGGATCCAGTTCGTTGTTTTTCTGCCTCCTTTTAAACAAACAGTGAAGGGCTTGGATGTGGGTAAAGTTAGAAAAAAAGCATTAATTTTAAAATACTGATTTTAATGCTTAACCAAATTATACCTTCCAAGTTCAAAGACTGAGCTCACTGAAGCTAGAAGTCTTTTGAAAATAAATGGCTGGAGAATTAATGATTATTAATTGATTAATTTTCACCCATTACAACCTTGAATTTATTTAAATAGGACCACATAGATTTGATCCATCATTCATTATGGTAGGATCACAAAATCCTGCCTTATTACTAGCTTGAAATATTCACAGCTTTGAATCATCTTTACCTTGTCAGTGAAAAAATTCTTGCTAAGCAAAGAACGATATTTTCAGATGGAGCTCATTAAAATCCCTTAGAATCCACTTAAAGACAGACCTGACATACGTACTCTCACCTATTCACTCAGTATAGTGTGGTTTGCGTATGTCCTGCACAATTTCATGGATTTGAAACTTGAGCCCCAGTTCACAAGTAGCTCTGTTTCATGAGGAGGCCCATGGGACATAATGAGGGTGGGGCAGCCATGCGGGGATTGCTGGCTTTATGGAAACAAGAAGAGTAATCTGAGCTGCTAGCTCCTCAGTTCTCCCCCTGAGGGGTGCTAAGAGACAGACAGAGGCCACTGCAGTGGCCAGCAGTTGGTGGAGCAAGACCCTGAGCTGCCTTATCTCCAGAACTATGAGAAATGAATTTCTTTGCTTTACACATTATTCAGTATTTGGTATTCTGTTACAGCAACAGGAAACAGACGAAAACCATGTGGTTTCTAATTATCACCCTTGAATAGCTTATTTCAGACTTCATTTTATTTAAAAACATCTGAAAGTTGTATATTTACAATGCAGGATTCTTTTCCTCATTTAAACACTGAAGATAGATACCATACTTCTTTGTTTTTTAAGGTTTTCTCATAGTTTAATTATCTGTCCTAAAGTAGTACCTGCTGTATATCTAAGGGATAGCCAAGAAGGAAATTCATGGAACTATTCTCCAGATGCTTAGAAGGTGGCATGTTTGTATAGACTAGGAAGGATTCAGTCACATGCATCCCACAGTCCTTTCCTCTAGGAAATGGACAGGGGCACCAGGGTCCTTAGGAGAAGCCTGTACAGAGAACTGTGGCAAGACAAATACTATGACTAAAGGTATTTTAAGGTCAGTATTTCAATCTTTGTTTTTGATTGTCATGTAGACTACTTGCTCTCTACCAAATAACATTAACTTGAAAAATCAAAGATTTAGTAGCCTAAGTAGACAACAATAACCAACATACTAACTTTGCCGGATACTTTTGTGGGAAACCCTAATCTATGTCAATCTATGTCAATATTTGCTGTTATTGCCATTCAAGCCAGGGCTCTGAAGGCAGAGGAGCGTTGCTTTGTTATGCTGTGGGAGTGGTCAGAACACAACATCTTTCTCCTCTGCTGAGTGCCAGAGAGTTGAGGATTTTTTTTTTTTTTTTTTTTTTTTTTTTTTTTTTTTTTTTTTTTTTTTTTTTTTTTTTTTTTTTTTTTTTTTTTTTTTTTTTTTTTTTGCTACCAGGAGTGGTGCAGCTTAGGCACCCTGGCTTGCACTCAGCCTTCAATTCTGAATCTAGGACGAGAACGTTGTTGGCAACCCAGGCAGGCAAGTCTGAAAAACGCCAGGTTGATGTAAGGCAGGCTTCTATATTTCACTTCACAATGAAAACTTAATGTTCCTTGCAAGTTCAACGCAGAGGAATTCCTTGCAGTTGTCCTAGGAGTGATGGGTTTTCAAAAGCAGTGTTTGTGCTGTGTGTTTTTGGGCTATTTCAGGAAATGTGTTACAGGAGGCAAAGAGCCAACAGCACCAATCATGCTTGAGACTAATTTCGAAGTAGAAGTGGTTCCCCACAAGCTTGGTTTTTGTTTATTTCTTTAGTTCAAAGGCAGAAGAGGCTGAGGGAAGGAAGACAAGCAGTGTTGGGAAGGTGCCTAGTCAGACACTGTTCTGGAAATGTTCTTCTCTTTCTCTTTTGCCTACTTGGGCAAAAGAGATCATTCTTCTAATGACAATTTTTTATACCCTCATAAAAAATAGAGAAGATTAAAGAATGGGAAAAATGCCATAAATATGATCCCACAAATGCTATCTCCTTCCAATGTAATATATATTTTTTAAAAAATGTAATGTGATCATGATAGTAGAAAGTCACTATAAAAGCATATCTAATCATGGTCAGTGCCAGGTTAACTTTTCATTTATGACCGTAGTGGCTACGATGCATTTCTATATAAAGAAGAGATGCTTACAGGTTCTTTGAAACGTTAACACTCCAACACTATGACCCTAGAACGTTACCTTTTCCATTGAGCGGGAAACCCTTGGAAGGCTCTACTCCTGACTTTTGCTGAGCTCCTGGAGAATTGTGACATTTTCCCATAGTCACCCTGGTTATCACCCGTCACTTTGGCACTCCGAACGCCCTGAGATATGGCTCATTGACTGCTATGTTTTGTACCCTGCAAGGTCTCCTGCCTGCATCACGTCTGCCCTGGCTGTTCCATGTCCACAATGCTCACAGCAACATTTACACAGAGCAAATGCCAGGCAGTGGAAAGTGATCATCTGTATGAGAGCACTGAGGTTATGAGGTAAGATAACATAAGAAGGAAACAAATCAGAATATTTAAAAGGCTACTTCATATTCCAATCATGAGGGCACTTTGAACTTTCTTATGTGTCTATGGTTGAGCATTATGGACGTTTCAACTTTTCACTTTTAAAAATAATTCTTAGATATGGTACAAAAAACTGTGCCAGAAAATATTATTGGCTCTTGAAATGTATTGGAACATTTTGTGGAAAAGTGCTGTAGAAAGAATTTCTACATTCATTTACTTTAATAGTCAGTGATAGTTTGTGTTCTTTGTTTCCACTTGAGTTAATTTGATAAATTATACTTTTCTAGGAACTTGACCTTTTTTTTCCAAATTTCCAAATTTGCTGCCATAAGCTGTTTGGACTTAATAGTACCTGCTTCATATCATTAGTTATGATTTTTGGTTTTCTACTTTTGGTATTTTGTGAGTGTGTGTGTGTGTGTGTGTGTGTGTGTGAGAGAGAGAGAGAGTGTGAGTTGTGAATGAGTGTGTGTGTGTGTGTGTGCATGTGCATTGCTCTATTGTCTTTGATAGGTCTTCCATAGTTGTAATTTTAACCAGAAAAATTTATGGTTTTATTTCTATATCTTATTAATTTTTGCTATCTTTAATTATAGCAATATATGTTGCATTTATATATTATGTTACTTATGTAGCATTGTATACCCTATAGCACATACTAGTCACTTATAGATTATATGCTAATAATTTAAAGTAACAATTATTACTTAAAGCCCATTACATGCTAAACTTTTAAAACAATTCTTACATGTTTGAAAAGAATATAATATACAACTATTGGGTGCAGGGTTTTAAATATTTTTTTTCTAATAATTCAAGTTCATTACTCATATATTAAAATTGTGTGCTTCTTTATTGAATATTTTGGTTGCTTGAGAATATGTTGAAATCTCATAATAGCTGTCAAGTGAAGAAAGGCATAGAATTCTTGTAATATTTTTAGTCTA